>CANOAX010000033.1:0-159505 GCA_947563465.1 Archips xylosteana
ATAATCATAATCAACGTTTTTTTTTTTTTTTTGAATGAGTCGCCAGATGGGCCAAAGACGCGAAGTCTTTGCTGTTTTTTACTTTAAGGATTGGAAGGGTGACTTGTGCTCGGGAAAAATCCCTTCGGACGAACTGGGAATGGAGGGCCCAGACAGTGTCCGACTTGCACGGACTAAAAAACCCGGTCACAAGTCCCCTTCTCTATTGGTTATCAAAACAAAAACGTGTGCTTTAAATTTTGAGGAGGGGAGGGGTAGGGAGGGGACTTAGTCTACCCACAGTGTCCTGCCTCAGCCATTTGCTGGAAGGCCGGGAGAGGAGCATGCATTCTCCCGCTGGGCACTGGGGGTGCTTAGGTCGGTAGGTTCACTGGGGCGTCCAGCCGTCCGGGGGACACTCCTCGTCCCTCCGTATTATTATAGCAGAAAAAACTATCGATGGAAGCGGAAACGAAAGGAGGGTAGCGCTAGGAGACAAGCGCAAAAAAGCACACAGCATGCCAAAAAACCACCAGGCATAAAGGGTAGCCCCACCCAAAAGATGGCATCCAAAGCCACACAATGGGTCCAAAAGATCTCCCACCCACCCTTCCATCGCAGGGCAAAAGAAAGGAAGCCCGTAGTTATAGATAAATGCATATGACAGGAAATCCCACCAACCCAACCAATAGTACTAAGTAATTGTACAGAAACGGGCGAGGGTCGGTCAAGGAAGTAACCAACGGGTAAAAACATAATCAACGTTAGTCATACAGTGATTTATTTCTGAAACGGTATTTTTTTCAGGACTTTTTTAAATGCCATCTTATAGAATGCAGTAGGTTAGGTTAGGTTTGTTTTATTACAATTCCGAAAAATAAATTGTTTCAGAAATAAATCACTGTATGACTAACGTTGATTATGACTAATAATACATTATGACTTAAAATTTTATGGGAGTAAAATAAATAAATAAATAAATAAATATTAGGGGACAATCTTGCACAAATCGACCTAATCCCAAACTAAGCAAAGCTTGTACTATGGGTACTAGACGACGATAAACATACTTATATAGATAAATAAATACTTAAATACATAGAAAACATCCATAACTCAGGAACAAATATTCGTGTTCATCACACAAATAAATGCCTTTACCGGGATTTGAACCCAGGACCTCTTGCTTCGTAGGCAGGGTCACTACCAACTAGGCTAAAGCGGTCGTTATAGCGGTTATTATAGACCCAAGATTAGTAATTTTCAGAAAGGTTCAAACTACTAATATGATGTAAGTAACTGCCATATTCCTGCGACGTTCTGTTTGAAACTTGCAAATGCGAGCTAAATGAAACTTACTGCAAGTTGTAGTAAGTTTCATGCTTAGTGGGATAGGTACCTTTTTCACGGCAAATACATAAAGTTCCTGTATTTGATTATTACTTTTATCACTTGAGGTTAGAATAAATAAAATGTATTACAACTAAGTAATTATCCAATTCGAAAATGGATTCATATTTTGATTACCTTCCTAAATCCTAATTCACTTCACTCTGAAGTCGTGATTTATAGAGAACCTGACTACGAAGCTTGAGGTTCCGGGTTTGATTCCTGTGTCGGGGCACATATTGGTATGAAAAATACAAATGTTTGATCTCGGGTCTTTAATATGTATTTAAGTACTATTTATCTATATAAGTATGTTTATCCGTTGCTTAGTACCCATAACACAAGCTTTGTTTAGCTTACTTTGAGACTAGGTCAATTGAGTGCGGAGTTTAACTCCATCGTGATAAGACGCGTCCACGGCAGTGCGCAGTGCAAAACCAGTGAAGCGAGACCCCTTTCTTACGGCGCTTATACCAACTGCCAGTGTCTAGATCCGCTGGACGCTCTGTTACACTGACCAGTTACTAAGACCCTTCACTTACGGCCGAAACACAAGCGGCCGGTGTCTCGCTCGTCTGGACATCGACGCGTAAGATACACCCGCTAATTTCGATATTTTTATACGCATGCCGTTGAAATAGATAAAATGACAAAAAATTGTGCAGCCTGCTGTAAGACTGTATCTGCTTCGCTAAGCATGCAGTGTACTAAATGCGAAAGTGTATACCACCATATCTGTGTCAATATTCACGACTCTCGGAAGCTTACTGATAACGAAAAAAATGAATGGATGTGTCCTGAATGTCAGAGCAAACTGCCTAAGACAGGCAATTCAAACACTCCACTGCGAGGATCCGCGCCGTCTGGCAGCAATACAACAGGCAATAACAGCGCAAGTTCAAACGTAACCCTACGCCCTCAGAATCGAAAAGGTACCTCCTCTCCCCTGGTTGTCCTCCAAACCAGCTCGGACCCTGATGTACTAACATCTCTTATAACTGAGGTCAAATTAATGCGGCAGGAAATGAGCAAAATGAGCGAACACATGGAAACTCTGAGCAAGTCTTTCTCGCAGTGCAATGCCCGGTTGGATGATTATGAAAGTCGTACCAGCGTGCTCGCCAAGCGGATCCAAGTGATTGAAGATCGTGAAATAGAAAATGAAGCGCTACGTCGGAAGGTTGCAGAGCTAGAGGAGCAACTTAACACTCAATCACAAACCAGTCTGTGCAACGATATAGAAATCGCAGGTGTGACTGAATGCCCTAACAAGAGTAAAATGCACATAGTGCTCACCGCTGCGCAAAAGATAGGAGTATCACTCTCGGAAGTCGACATAGATCACGTGACCAGGGTAGGCCCTAAAAGGCTGTCAGGTGAGGACAGTACGCCTCGGCCATTAGTAGTCAAATTTATCCGGCGTGCTAAGAGGAACGAATTCCTTAAAGCAGCAAAGAGCAGGCGCAATGTAACCACTGCATCAATCAACGTGGATGGCCCCTCGAGGAAGTTATATTTCAATGAGAGATTGACGAAGGCAAACCGTCTGTTATTTCGTGAGGCAAGGAAGCGATCAAGTAGTGCCGGGTTCAAGTTCTGTTGGACTAGAAATGGTACCATCCTCATCCGCAGGAAGACGGGTTGCCCGGAAAACGTCATCAGGAGTATTGCAGACCTTGACAAATGTCACAGCACAACAAGGCCGGATGAGCCCGTACCCGTCGTGTAGCCCATGGTTCCCAGAACACCCAAGGCTTAAGAGTAAGCAGGGACTAAATAGGTATTCAGCATGTTGTTACTCCCTGTCTTACAAAATACTACTACATCTGTGCTTGCTTAGACTTATTGTATATCTGTATCACACACTACACACACCTTACACACACAATAATAATCACTTATGAACACCCCAAAACTCAGTACACACAACACATACACCTTATTCGTCCCATGCCAATGAAGTTTAATGCGGTAATTGGGGGTCACTTGGTCAGAGGTATGGTTAGCGTGTCTCGGGAATTTGTGACTTTCTTTCGTTTTTTGAAAAAAAGAAAAATCTGTTCCTACTTCTGCTACGAAGATGGCATTACATGATCTTGAAACTAGAATGGACCAATCCTTCGTGATCGATTGTCATAAATTAAACATGTTAGACCAATGCAAGAGCCTTTTTACTGCACAGTACAAATTTAAAGTTCTCACAATGAATATAAGAAGTCTGCAACGTAACTTTGATGCTTTTGTAGTGGCCTTAAAGAGTATGGATATTGAAATTGATGCCATAATACTCTCGGAGTGTTGGTTGAGGGATGGATCGGTTATTGACCAACTACCCGGATATAACTCATTTTATACTTCTAAAGTTATAAATAAGAGTGGTGGGGTTGTTGTTTATGTGAAGGAGAGTCTAAAAGCCACAGCTGTGGAACCACCATTCGAGGATGCTAACTGTCTTTCAATAACAATTTCTGACCAAATAATACTCCATGGAATTTACCGATCACCTTCAGTTACAAACCTTGAAAAGTTTTTTGTTTCTTTGGATCACTTGTTAAGCCAACAAAAAGATAATCACCATACAATACTGGCCGGAGATATAAATATTGATCTGCTGCATGATTCAACTCACAACCAATCAAATTATATCTGCCTATTAGCCTCTCATGGGCTTCTCCCCTCGATCACCAAACCTACCAGGAAAGAGGCATGTCTCGACCACATTTTTATTAAATATAACCAAAGGTCTGTAGGTGCTGTTTGCTCGTGCTCTGTGTCCGATCACGATATCGCAATGGCTGGCCTTTTGGACTATAGACCTGAAAAACGTAACAGTTACATCGTCAAAACTAACTATGGGAAAATTGTGGATGAGTTGAAGGCTGCTGATTGGTCAATTGTTACTTGCGCTAAAGACGTAAACGAGGCAGCTGCAAACTTTAATTTTTTGGTTACTCAGTCAGTTGAGAATAATACGTGCGATGTTAGGGTCAGTCGTTCCAAATTTAACATCAAGCCGTGGATAACACCGGGATTGATCAGGTGCATGAGGCATAGGGATAAGTTACATTTACAAGTAAAAGCATCGCCGGACAATCAGATTCTTCGTTTAATCTATACTAGGTACAGAAACTTTCTTGATAACTTATTATTTAATCTTAAAAATGAATATCAAAACAAGCAACTGATCGATTGCAAAAATAATCCTAGCAAACTCTGGCAATCCATAAAAAGTATATGTCAAAACCCTATTCGTAATAATGCCGCTGAGGAACTAATAGCTTCAAATGATAAGCCTGCCCTAGAAATACTTAGCGATTGTAACAAGTATTTTTCTACCAATGGTAAGAACCTTGCTGATAGGATTTTATCCAAAATCTCGGAGACGGAAGCATCTTTGGCCGGGAAATATAGACCTCAGAGGACGGTTCCCAAGTCGATGTATCTGTACCCAACCAATACCGACGAGGTGAGTAGAATTATTACCCTGCTCAAGAATGACAGTGCACCTGGTCCTGATAATGTAAAGCCGCTACTGGTAAAGAAGTTGAAGGAAGTTATTTTGGAGCCACTGACCTTCATTTGTAATTTCAGTATGAGATCCGGCTGTTTCCCTGATTGCTGGAAAGTTGCCTGTGTCTCACCTATTCACAAAACCGGACCTAAAAACTCTCCAATTAATTTTAGACCGATCTCACTATTATCAGTATTTTCAAAAATATTGGAGAAAATAATCAAGGTTAGGCTATCAGGTTTCATCGAGGGAAATCGTTTGATCTCAGATCACCAACTCGGTTTCAGGACCGGCAAGTCTACGGAGGACGCGGTTGTCCTCCTAACCGACCTTATTTCTGGTGGCTTAGACGGTGGCAAAAAGTGCATTGGTATTTTTCTTGACCTTGCCAAAGCTTTTGACACCGTCTCGGCTGTCATACTGTTAAAAAAGCTGGAGCATTTGGGGGTTAGGGGGGTGGCCCTTGACTGGTTTACTAGTTATCTAACGGATCGGGTACAAACGGTGAAAATAGGTGAACTGGCTAGTGAGCAGCTACCAGTGAAATTCGGGGTTCCCCAGGGAAGTGTACTCGGACCGTCTTTGTTCACACTCTACATCAATGATATATTTGACATAGTTATCCCGAACGCTAACCTTATTTGCTACGCGGACGATACTGTAATTCTAGTGAACGGTAAAACGTGGGACGATGCCTTCTCTGGGGCCGAGAGTGCGTTGGCAAGGGTTGGCTCATGGTTGAACTATAATCTTCTAACACTGAATGTTGACAAAACCAATTTTATAGCTTTCTCTAAAACCGCGGTGGCGTCGCCTCCAGCAGAAAGAAGCATTAAATTTCATTCCTGCTCGTTCAACTGTTCTGCTGGTGTGACTGACTCTGCCCTTGTTTGTGACTGTCAGGTCATAAAAAGGCAAAATGTTGTCAAATACTTAGGCCTTCTATTTGACCAACACCTCTCTTTCGTACAGCACATCACCGCTCTCGCTGCAAGAGTTAGGAAACTCATTTATGTAATGAAGAGACTACGGAACTGCGCCACACATGAGATACTCACGCTTGTATACCATGCGGTTTGTCAATCCATCATGCAGTATGGATTGGCCGTATGGGGCTGTGCTGCAAAAAGTCACATACTGCTTTTGGAGCGTGCTCAGAGAGCTGTAATTAAAGTGATGCTCAAAAAACCATTTCGGTATTCCACAAATCTACTGTTTCATGAAACGAAACTTCTAAGGGTAAGGCAGCTATTTGTTGTTAAAGCAGTCTCTCGTGCGCATACTAATATCCTCAGCACGGATCTTCACGAGAAAATCCTTAGAAAACGTCACTACAAGCTCCCGCTCCCTCCATGTAGATCAGCTCTTGCTAGAAGATCACCCGCCTATTCGCATTGCTGTATATACAACTACATCTGTAGATATTGCAACATAAAACGTCTCGCAGTTCCTAGTGCACTAAGAATGGTGAAAAGGTGGTTAAATACATTGAGTTACTGTGAAACTGAGGACATTATTAGGGCCACAAAGATAAAATAAATCCCTTCATCATCATCACTTCAGCCGAAAGATCGGCCCAGTGCCTTCCGCATACAACGAGATCCCGCAACCTTAACCTGGTCGTCGCTCCATCTTGTTGGGGGCCTACCAACACTGTTAATAAATCCCAACCCGAAAACAAAAGCAATGCACACACACACACACTCAAACACACTAACACTCGCACATATATGTAATTGCTCGTATTTAATGTACTATAACAAATAATTATTCAAAATTTTTAAGATAAAATCATTTTATTTCATTGTTTTGTTAACCGCACTCGCAGATGACCAAAATACAGGCTTAGCCTAGTTTGGTGTCTGATGGATATCAGTGTTTATGTAAAATGTTGTTTTTGTCAAATAAATTATTTTGTAATTATTTTGTATTTTTTTGTATATAACTTGCATGAATATTGATCTTAAAAATGTTAAGAACATGTATTGTTGCACACAATTATCAATGTAATTTGGTAAAAGAAGATACTACCGTAATAATAACGGTCGCGCTTGATATTCGAAATTAATTCCAGTCCTTCGTTCTGGATACTAATGTTTTTTGAGAGCGCGACCAACCGCGGCGGGAAACTAGACGCCAATGAAGAACAAACTAAAATCTGGAAATGAACAAAAGTCATCCCCAGGTGGAGGGAGAAATGTAGAAGGGGTATAGAAAGAGATAGCAATACTCGGTGGGAAACGTGGTGCCTATCTCAATTAAATAAGCTTCGAATAACGGTCAAGTCAAATTAATATTGACATTTATTTTGTACTAGCTTTTGCCCGCGGCTTCGCTCGCGTGTACCATGAGTATTCCAAAGAACCAAGATATCAAGCAAGCAAGCATACTGGTAAGCAAGCAAGCATGCAAGCAAGTATGCAAGCATGCATGCACGGAAGCAAGCAAGCATGCATGCACGGAAGCAAGCAAGCGTGCAAGCAAGCGTGCAAGCAAGCCTGACTAAACTTTCTTTATATACAATAATATAAAACCTATTATTACTTTCCCCTGTCCTGCATTAGGTATAATTCAATGTTTTCTTACCTTCTACGGAAACTTGAGTAACTGGAAGCGCTGCAGTGTACCTACTTGTAGCAATTAATATGCTACAAATTTATTAGTGTAACCTTTTTCATTGATATTGTGTCTCGTTGTTGGTCTGGCTGATTTCGCTGTCAGCTTGAATTTGAATAGAGACATGGTAAAAAAGTATGTGAGCTTGACAGAGAGATTTGGGCGATACGTGGATGACGGTGAAAAATAAGAGATCTCTCGAAAAAAATAATCTTGGTTCCTGGTATTCATGAAATCATAAATTACTACGTGGTTTGTAGTGGTTTCCTCGTTTTTTATAAAATTACGCTACACTACTTAGCATTGATATTATACTATTATAGTATCTTGTTAAGGTGTTGTGTGACCCAACCGTTAAGGAGTTATACCTTCCATCATCAGCTCATCTGAATAACCAGAAAGAATACAACTAAAGGTATATACGTGCATATGATATTTAAAGACACTTCCTGTAACTCCTAACCGTTAAGGAGTTTAACCTTCCATCATCAGCTCACCTGGATAACCTGAAAGAATACAACTATCGATATACTTATCTATAATATTTGAAAAAATATCCTCAACTCCTAGCCGTTAAGGAGTTTTACCTTCCATCATCAGCTCATCAACATTAGATGATGTCTACCAGACGCAAACACTTAAATAGCTTGAGAAAATATATGAAAAACGTAATGCGTGCCTACAAAATTTGAGGGTTGCCCTCGATTTCCCTGAGATCCCGTCATCAGATCCTGATTTTGTGACAATGGGACCATCTCAGGAGTATATTTATTCTTTTGAATAAAAAAATAATCTTTATAATCGGTCCACAATTGATCGAGAAATCGGTGAACATACCTACATAAAAAAATACATAAAGTGGAATGCATAACCTCCTCCTTTTTTTGAAGCCCTTTGCGGCCTACTTACAGTATAAACTTATGAAATTTGAAATTTTAGCTTTCTACAACCAGTAAAACGCAAAATCCCGTTTTTTCCCGTTCCCGTAAGAATTTCGGGAAATGCTTTCTTAATGCTCCCCTACACTCCCCAAGGAACCCACTTGCCAAATTTCAGCTTTCAATGACCAGTAAAACGAAAAATCCCGTTTTTCCCGTTCCCGTGGGAATTTTGGAAAGTTCTCTTTCAATGCTCCTTTACACTCCCCAAGCAACCTACATGCCGAATTTTAGCTTTCTACGACCAGTAAAACGAAAAATCCCGTTTTTTCCCGTTCCCGTGGGAATTTTGGAAAGTCCTCTCTCAATGCTCCTCTACCCTCCCCAAACAACCTACATGCTGAATTTCAGCTTTCTACGACCAGTAAAACGAAACATCCCCTTTTTTTCCGTTCCCGTGGGAATTTTGGAAAGCCCTCTCTCAATCCTAATGTCTACTCTACACTCCCCAAGCAACCTACATGCCGAATTTCAGCTTTCTACGACCAGTAAAACGAAAAATCTCGTTTTTTCCTTATCCCGTTGGAATTTCCGAAAATCCTTAAAACTATTTTTTACTATTATAATTACCTACTTCTATGCCAAATTTGAAGAGTCTAATAATTATAGTTCATAGGATCCCGTTGAACTGAATATATAAATCCCGTTTTCTCCTTATCCCGTGGGAATTTTGAGAAATCCTGAAATTAATGTTTTAACTAATGTAATACCTACTTGTGTATCAAATTTAAAGAGTCTAGTTATTATAGTTACTGAGATAGGGTCACTCGGAATCGAATATATAAATCCCGTTTTTTTCCGTTCCCGTGGGAATTCCCAAAAATCCTTCCTTAGTGGATGCCTACATTGTATAAGGTATCTATGTGCAAAATTTCAAGTCTCTAGGTCCAGTGGTTTGGGCTGTGCGTTGATATATCAACAGTCATTTAGTTTATTTAGACATTTCAACCCCATCGCACCCCATCCAGGGAGATGGTATTTTACGTCCGCCACGTCGGATTTTAAAACCGTTGTTGTTTTCGTAACCAGTGACCCGATAAACCATAGAAACAATACCCATGTTGATTTTCAGACTTTGTCCCCCCATTTCCCCCTTTTAGGGGTTGAATTCCAAAAAAACCTGAAACACGTGTTTAATCATTTATCATTAGGAGTACTTCTGTTAAGTTTCGAATAAAATAGTCTAACTAATCTTGTTTCCCCATACACACTTTGGACCCCCGTTTCACCCCCTTAGGGAGTGAATTTTGAAAAATCCTTTCTTAGTGCACCCCTAGACCTTATAAGGAACCTACGTGCCAAATTTGGAATCTCTAGGCCCAGCGGTTTGGGCTGTGCGTTGATATGTCAGTCAGTCAGTCAGTCAGTCAGTTTCTTCTTTTATATATTAAGATTAAATCGATGCGTAACCATATAAAAATATTAACAAACCTACATATCACTTATCTTATGAGACTTTCGCTTTGTATTGTATTGTATTGTTTATTAAATGCAATTCACATGTAAATAAGTACAACTCCATCATATGAAACCCTGAAGGGCGCAGCATTTTTGAGTGAGAGAGATTAACACAATAAATTGATATAAGATTTAACAATAAAAGAGAATCAAATCATAAAATTACAGAATAATTAATAATAATTTACAATAAAAAAATAACAATATTTAACTACAGAATAATAATCATGCAATTAAAATAGTAATATAATGTCAGAATATTAGAATTATGTTACAAATTAAAATGAGTCAATACAATTACAATTAGAAATGGAGATGCTATGTCATCAAGAGAATTAAACCGATAAAGTATGTCAAAAATTGTAAAAATATAGCTTAATTTCAGAACAAGTAGATAAAAGTTTAGGATAAGTGATCATTAAAATACTCTTCTAGCGAGTAGTAACATTTTTTGATCAGTAATTGCTTGAGTAGTTTGCTAAATTTTAAATCGTCTTCCTCATTTTTCAAATGGTCACTCAGTTTATTATAGATTTTAATTGCCATTGTCAACTCCGATAGCACTAGTGTCACTCGTATCTTTCACCGCGCCGTTTTTGGACTTGCCGTTGGCGACGACCGGATTCTCTGGCCTCTTTTTTGGTAGGTCGACGAACCTTTCAGTGAGGGCGCGAAGAATGTTGCCAGGAACCGTCTGGTATTCTTCAACTAAATCTTCTATCGCTCTTGCCACCTGCGATAGCAAAACAAGATTTTGTTTAAAAAAAGTCATTTTTAATACTAAAGTTAAATGTAAATTTGACAACATTTAATTTCATAATTACTAAACTAAACGGGACTTATCACGCAATAAATAAATAAATATTTATTGCGTGATAAGTCCCGTTTAGTTTAGTAATTATGAGTGAAAATCACGAAAGTTTAAAACAGTATATTGTAAACCGATACGGGCCGGGTTTATTAAAACAAATTTGCCAACTAGAGTTTTTGCGGAAAAAGCGGGTGCGCATAGAGACTTCATTAAAAAAAAAAACAGTTAACTCGTGACAACGGTTGCTACAATGTAGCCGAAACGTTGAGGTAAATAAATAAATATTTATTGCGTGATAAGTCCCGTTTAGTTTAGTAATTATGAGTGAAAATCACGAAAGTTTAAAACAGTAACATTTAATTTTAAAAACACTTAAAATAAAAAAAAAATATCGCTTAATATAAAAAATACAAAAGGATAAAAAAATATGTCCTAATTTAACCAGATAAAATGCTACCGCCTTTTGCCAAAGAAAAAATAAGCTGTTCAATAATTTTGTATTTGACATTGACACTGTCAATTTTATTAAGTACATAATTTGGGGGGCTACTACGAAATTAGATTTTTGAACTTCGTATCATGCCATTCCTTTCACTCCTCTGTTTAGAACTATTAGCGTTCCACGGCACGATGCCAAGTTCGAAAATCGAATTATGTGGTATAAAACCGGATCACTCAAAACTTTTTTTTCGACTGCGTATCCACCGGAGCTGTGCGAGGATGCGTTGCGAGGGATGCGTTTGTCATGAACCAATAGAAACACTTCATTTAAAAGGTCCTAAGTGAATGAAGTGTTTCTATTGGTTCATGACAAACACATCCCTCGCAACGCATCCTCGCACATCTCTGGTGGAAACGCAGCCTAAGGCTAAAGTAAAGGGTCTATTCTACGGTAAAACTGGTGTTACGCCATTTTAGAATAAGTGAATAATAATAATGAAAAAAATCTATCAGCGTATTAGTCTTTCCAAACCAAGTACAGGGAATCAATAAAATAAGAGGCTAAAATAGTTATTTATGATACAAGTGCGGAAAGTAGGTAATTCCCAACGAATGGCGGAGATCTAAACACACGAGCGAAGCGAGTGTGGTTTAGCCGACATGAGTTGGGAATTTCCTACTTTTGACACGTATATCATACAACGTTTTACAATGCATTAAGCGAGGAAAAAAACGAGGCTGTGATTCACTTATTGTATGTCATTTATTTGCTTAAATTTTTTACTACACTAGCATGCAGTTAGTAGATATACATACTTAATATGTACACAAAATAAGGAAAAATCACCCCCACTTTACGTCTATGGGAAAAATAGTTAAATTAACGTATAAAGACTTTAATAAACAACAAACATAAACATAAATCAGATGCTTAAAGCTACTTATAATTCAATAGGTAAAGGAGACTTATTTATTAAAATTAATATTAGTACAATTTTGTAGATTAAATGTTTGTGTTTGTTATGTCAGAGGGGTTATCATTTTCATTGTGATTTTCTCTAGACAAGTGCGGTTCAGCTTGTATCGGGTGGGTATGGACATGCTCATAAGAAGTTGATGGCCGGGGATTCGTGTAAATCATGTCTGGTTGTTTTGAAGAAGTTGGCAGGGGTTCGGTACAAGTTGAATATGACTGTTTAGAAGTATACGTTTGCGGCTCACTTTGTATTTTTAAATCTACTGATCTTGATATTGAAGCACTTATGTTTCTTTTATTTTCTAACGAATCTTCAATGTAACCCTCTGCTACAGTATTAGACTTCCACCCACCATGCCTTTTAAGGGTCGTAAGGCTTGCTTCAGAGTCAGCAAGCAGAGTCGCAGAAGTCCGCCTGAAGCTATGTCCGGTATATGAATCTGGCTCAGGTAAACCTAAATAGGCAGCAATCTGTTTTGGCATAGAACCAAATTTAATAATACCTATGCATTGATTAATGCATTTTCCATTTTGGAAATTCTGGAAGAAGCGATTGCTTTTGCATTTTGCGATCTGAGTGCTTCATATTTTTTTACAATTGCGTAAAATTCACCTTCAATCACGAATGTTCTTGGAATTTTTGTTTTAGTATCGGAAATTTTTACGATTAATATTTGCCCTTGTTGCTTGACATTGTCCACAGTTATGTTGGCAAGTTCTTGTCTCCTGCACGCTCCTGTAATGCCGAAGATTAGTGCAACCTGTAAAAAAATCAATGTAATTATTAATATCACCAAGTATATTAAGTTTAATAACCATCAGCTATAAACAAAAAAAACTCCACATTAATCTGAGATAATTTAGCTATGGAACTGTACAAAAAAATTGGTTCCTTAATACTATAGATTACCCCTACGAGCAAATAAATAAACAATCAACAAACAAATATTAGTTTAAATAGAACAGACGTATCGGTAGATACTAGTACCTATGTAGATTAATCTATCATATTGAGATGTTTATTAGCTTAAGTATATCATAATAGTTACCTTTGTGGCCAAATATTTGTTATCTGGTGCTTCGCTAATAAATCGTCGGACATCGCTCGCAGATAAAACTCTAGATTTTTTGGACTTGAACCCATCGATTTTTCGTTTCAAAAACGCAGTTAGCTTTACATAATGGCTGATGTCGATGTTATTTTTAGCTTTCATAGTAGTTTTCAACATTGAGTACATAGACCACAACGTTGATGGCTTGTACTTTAAAGACATTTCATTAAAATATGCCATAAAAACATTTTCAGAAAAAGATGTTGCTTTCTTATTCACTTTCCATTGAAGGAAAGTCTTGTAGGTATTAACATATTTCAACAATGACTTAGTCGGCAATAGGCTGTCACTGGCAATTTGTGCTTCGTGGAGGACGCCAGGCGGCGTTAAGTCTGATGTAAGTTCATCACTTGAACTCTCCATTTTAATTCAATAAACAAAACTTAATTCACCGGACTGAACTCATGAACAGTACTTTGGCGGGTTTTAATGACAGGCGCGAACGGGTAAACATGATTGGTTCGTATTACGCCATGCGCGCGCACTGAAAGGTCATTGGTTGAATTCCGAGTGCGCGCGCATGACGTCATACGGTCCGAAATTGACTCAAGGAATTATTTCAGTACTACTTTTTTTTTCAAAACTTTTGACGAAATTAAAATTTGTGTGTTAAAACAATCAGTTTTTTTTTAATTTTATTTTATCAGTAAATATTCACTTGGTTGCATCAAACATTTTCTTACTTGTGCAAAGCTGAATTATAAAGACACAACTCTCTAGTCTCATGTTTTAAACACTAGTTTGGACACTAGTTTCTGAGATTTGGCAATTTAAGAAGTTACTTTTCCGCACGCGTGTGGAAAGTAAGGGCCTACGCTAACTGACGCGGACGCCCGCCGCGTGCGCCCGCACGCGGATCTAAAATGTACCGAAAATCTGTTGCTTAGCGCTGTTCATACAATTTCTTATAAGACGAGCGCACGACGGGCGTCCGTTCCGGGTAATCCGCATCAGCTAGCGTAGGCCCTAAAATCCATACAACTTATTTTCACACTTGCGGAAGCGTGCTGGGATGACTAACTTTCTATAGATATGTTGACTCACGTCAAGAGGCGCTTTCCGAGCATGTGCATTGTAAAAAAATAAATGTTGTCCATTAGAAAAAGGCTTTAGCTATGCCCTATGTTTTTGTTTTATTGTTACCTAATATAAGTAATTATTTTTGGTGCGGCCCGTGCCGAAGTAACGAGGAGGTGGACTTACCCTTCTTCGCCGCCGACCTCGCTGACTGGCCACGGCACGGGTGAATTTGTGGAAGGCACTGCACGCACACGACACCGCTATTTATTTGTAATTGATGGGTTTATAATGCAGGAGTACCTTTTGCACGCAACACATACAACAGCTTAGTTTTTATTTTTATGAAGGAATATGACGTGACAGCGGATGACGTATGCCGTGGCATCAGGGGCTTATGGCCAGCGATAACCAGGCTTGCCCACCTCCTTCTTCTTCTCTTCTTTTTCAGGCTTTTTCTATCCACTGCTGGATGTAACCCTCTCCTAATCTCCTCCACTTCGTCCTAATCTTCGTCTTCCTGAGCCAGTACGGTCCGGCGTAACTTTTTATGTCATCAGACCATCTCATCTGGGGTCTGCCTACACTTCTTCTTGTGGTCCGCGGTCTCCACACCAGCACTCTATGGGCCCAGCGGTTATCCACTCCGCGTGCCACATGCCCCGCCCAATTCCATTTCAGTCGTGCAATGCGTCTCAAGATGTCTATTACTTTAGTGCGTTTCCGGATGCAATCATTCCGCACTCTGTCTCTCAAACTAAGCCCTAACATGGCTCTCTCCATGGATCTCTGAGCGATTTTGAGCTTCTTAACCATGTTTACCGAAAGGGGCCATGTTTCAGAAGCATATGTTAAAACTGGGAGAACGCACTGATCGAAAACCTTGGTTTTAAGGCATTGGGGCAAGGATCCAGAGAATACCGGTTTCAGTTTGCCGAAGGCAGCCCATCCAAGCTGAATATGACGGTCAATTTCTTTCGTTAAGTTTTGGCGTCCTACCGTCATAACTTGTCCCAGATACACATATTGGTCGACTTGCTCCAGAGGTGTGTTTCCTATTAAAACTGGGTTTGCAGTAAGATCGGCCGTAGCCATCACTTTTGTTTTCTCCATGTTCATTTGGAGGCCGACTTGGATGGAGCTGTTATGTAGATCTTGCAGCATCTGTTCTAAATGGTGTCTGTTGTCTGCAATGATCAAAATATCATCGGCAAATCTTAGGTGGTTTAAGTATTCCCCCTCTATGTTAATACCTAGAGAATCCCAGTGTATTGTCTTAAAGACCACCCCCACCCCCACCCACCTCCCACCCCGCCCACCTCCTTGCACACGGCAAAATGGTGCAACCATTCTCCCGGCCTTGAGAACCTATGGTTCTCAACAATCAAAGACCTTACATTGAGGCAGAAGAATGATATGCATGAAATGGAAGCAACTAATATGAATAACTTACATATACCTAATTAAGATATGTATGTACTATTTAATCTACTTAATATGAAATAAAAGCGAAAGAGAAATAACTTATAAGAATCTCTAACATGGATCCAAAGAAACTTATTGGACAAGTATTATGCGTAAAAGAAAATAAGTATTTACTATGTTGGCGTTAGAAAATGTGTGAAATTGCTCTTATATTTCCAATATTTACTGATAGAGTCCTGGGAAATCGTTGAAATCCTGTACGATTTCTCGCATGGGATCACTTTGGGTCTGTTATTTTCTTTATTTGACAGCTTCTCAAGCTTCCGAAACCGTGTAAAGTTACAGTTCATATTATTAGTGATGGGACCGAAGGACCAGGCCGTGTCTTGCATTGCAGAAAGCGTAGGCGTTCTGCCCATGATGACATAGCCAAGCGTAGTTTCTAGAGCTGGAGGCGCGGGAATTGTCGATGTGCTATCTTCGGATGAAGGAAATACGCAGCCACCAAGTAACAGATGCGGAAACAACTGTGCCCCTAATATGACTTCTATTTCACCTGGAATGTACCAACTGTCGTCTGCTAGTGGTAACCCAGCTAGGTGTCTCATTTTGGAGGTATCTACCACTGCCATGGGCAACTTCTGGGTAATTGAGTCTACTACAAGCAGCTGCAGATCATAAGTGTCATCCGAAAAGCGCGATTTAACTTTGAGCGAGACGTAACCAAGCACATTTGTGGCTAATGAGCCTACTGTCGTGATGGTGGAATGCATGAGCGTTTTAACATCTAAATTCAGCTTCTTACAGCAAGCAGTCGTAATCAAATGATTTTGAGATACGCTATCCAATATGCATCTTATAGATATAGGGTAACCCTTATCTGTCATGGCATGAACTTTTGCAGTAGTTAGAAGAACTTCGCTGCCTTGCGTTGCTGACTGCGTCTGGCACGTATATGTGACAGAATCACCAGCGAAAGCTGGGCCTGCCGGCGGGCGCGGATGCGTTGGAAGCGGTTGCTGCGGCGGCAGTTGTGACGACTGCATATGTCCGCAGGTTGACTGCACGCAGGGCGGTTGCTTGGAAGGCGACTGAGTGAAGGGCGACTGCACGCAGGGCAGCATGGTGGCGGGCAGGTGCGATGACGACGACTGCGCTGGCAGCAAGGGTTCTCCTATAGTAGCTGCGGTTAAAGGCGCGTTATTTTTAACCGAGTCAAAATGAATCAATGAGTGATGTTTTTGGTTGCATAACTTGCACCGAGATGATGAATTACAACGAGAATTAGTATGCTTGTAACTTAAGCAATTAATGCAATATTTATTATTTCTTACAAAATCATACCTAACCTTGACTGGCAAGGATTTAAATCGCGGGCATTCATACATGTTATAATGATTAGTATCATTGCACACTAAGCACTTTGAGCTGGAACTTAACTCGCCGTTAGTGATAGCAAATGAGTGGGATGTCAAATTTTGATGATGTGTGCGCGGTTTGTTATGAGAATAATTCGACTGTGACGTATTAGCAGTCGTATTAAGAGTAGCGGAATGAGAAGATGAGACCGTGGTAGATCGTTCTAAAACTTTGACCTGATGCCTTATGTATTCGACTAAGTCCGAACAATGTGGCATATCATTTGCGCGAACATGAAGTTCAAATGCCTGGACTAATTGCGGGTCTAAACGCTTCTGCGCAAAATGCATGAAAATAAAATCGGCCAGGTCACTTATATCGAGCTGCTTTAACGCACTGATCGATGCCGAAAAACGTTCGATGAATTCGTTCAGTTGAAAAGCCGTATTGGAAACTTGCTCCAGGTCTAAAATTTTACTAAGGTACATTGTACCCAAAGCTCTCTTGTCCTGGTACTTAGTAACAAGAGCTTTCCATATTTGCGGATAATTTTCAGCCTTGGGGACAATACCTGCAAACACTGCCAGTGCTGTGCCGCTTAGCTTTCCCACAAGGTAATGTACACGTTGAGCGTCACTCAGCTGCGGATTGTCCTGAATGTTTGTTTTGAAAGATTCGTAAAATAAGCTCCACTGTTCAGGTTGCCCGTTAAAGCTTGGTATCTCTATGGGTGGTAACTTAATTCGTAAGTCGGTACTCTTAGGGCCTATAACTTTTGTCTCCACACTAGACACGTTGCTCTTCACCAGTGCGCTGGAGCGCACATGTGAGAAATAAGAGTATATAGTTTCGAATGCCGACCATGTTGAAAAATTTGGAACGAATTTTGGATTTATTTCCATTTCCAAGAAGTTCGCTTCGTCACACATGTCGTTGAACTGAGAGTACAATTTATCCAGTTTAGAAGTATTTGCTAAATATTCTTGCATGCTGTGCATTTCTGAGAAATTTACTTTTTTAGAGATGTCATATAAATTATTCATCTGTGCAAATATTGCCTGTTTTTTAGCTACAGTTATGTTTAATTTCTTTGCCAAATCCATTTTTTATAAAAATTTTAACAAGAAGCGAGTTTTTTCGGTGGCAACACTTCGTTACGATCTGTTTTACTTTTGGAGTTGTTATAATTTTTATAGTATTTACTGTAATATAGTGCATAAACAGGACATAAAATCAATGCTTACCATCTGATTACGAAGTGAAAGTGTTATATCTGTATGTTTTGCGGGAAATCAGTGTTAATTGGGTGCTAAAACTGCATGAGTGTCACTAGCCTCGACCGTAGAAAAATAAGAACTACACTCAAAATTAAAAATAAACTCTTAACCTACCCACATAATTTTTATTAATTCAGTGTTACCAGAATAAAAAAAAAATGTCAAATTCTAATGGCACCAACGCATCCAACAATTCAATCATCTTTAACAAACCAAATAATCTAAAATTGGAAAATAAACAAGGAAAAATTGAAACTAAGAAAATAAAATCGCATGATTATTTGACATGTGCATATTGTCATAAGACATATGACATTTTGAAAACTAATGTTAGTTCAAAGAGGTTCCAATTAATGACACCAGAAACAAAACTCCAATGGAAATGTTCTATCTGTCATAATGCTGCACCTAAGGTCACTAGTGTAAAAAATCTACCTAGCACTTCATCCAGGCCGGAGATGGTTCAAAAGGTAGTGTTACAGGAGGAACTACCACAGTACAACAATGTGACTCAACGGAAACCGAGACAAGAGACTGTCACCTCAGATTCGGAACTAGATAGTCATATTACCACGCTAGGAGACGACACCTACCGGAGCTTACCTAATATATCTATGACGGAAAATGTATTGGTGGCTGATTTACAATATCAAATCACCTCATTATCTATACAATTAATAAGTGCACACACAGAAATAGACAGGTTAAACTTAGAAACTGCATCCCTAAAAAAAATTGTAGAAGATCAACATAATAAGATTGAAATGTACAAAAAAATTATGACCGGTAATGTGCCTCGAGCTGTAACGCCGCTAAAATCTGGTAAACTCAACCGCACATCACTATGTCTTAACACTCCAGAAAATAAATATCCTAAGGATATGATTATCACTGAATCATTGGACAAAGCCGAGTGTGAATCTTCACCGATTGTAACTGTGCTTAAAATCAGTGGCGAAGATATGGTATCAACTCAGCAAATAGAGATACCCAGTGAACTAATGAACAAAGCTGAGCGCCAATCTCAACCCACTATAAGTACACCAAAAATCGGTGGCGAATATACGAATTCAACTCAACAGCAATTACTTAGGGACATTGATGACTCAACAAAGATATACCAAGATGAAGTAGAGAAGAATAGAATAATCGTTTTGGGAGATCAGACCGCAAAAAACCTAGCTACATCGCTACTGATCCACAGAACTAAATACAAAAATCCCAAGGAGTATACTATAACAGGATATGCCTACACTAATGCAACGTGTGATCGCATAGTCCAACGGTCTCGCATAGCAAAGGAACGCTTTAGCGAAAATGACTGGGTTATACTGTGTCTGGGATGCAATGAATACAATCCCACAATGTTTTTTGCAGAGTTAACTATCTTGCTTAAAGAATTATGCGTACCAAAGGTTATTATTACTAGTGTAACAAAAAACCCCTACTTAAATGAAAAAAAATTAAACGATATGCTAGCAACACTATTAAAACTTTTCCCTAACTGTACGTACATTCCCTTACCAAAAGGGCTCTGCAATTTTAATAGACAAATGATCGCAAGGTGTCGACTCGATTTTATTAACAAAGCTATAGATAGTTATGACTATGACAACCTTTATATAATAAAGGGTAAGCCAACAAAGCAAGGTAACATAAATACAAAACGAGAGACTAATCACGTGGAAATTGATCTTGTTAAGAAAAAATACACAATTAATAAAATTACAAATTATTTTCAAGTAATAAGCACAAGGACTGACTTGAACTCCAGTAACAATAACTTGCAGAAAAGTCAATCACAAACTGGTTTTTTTCGTCAACAATGAAAAACTAAATATACTACATCAAAATATTGCCGGCTTAGTGAACAAGATCGATATTCTGACAATAGCTTTAAACGAGTTTGCGATAAAACAGAATTCTGTTGATGTGGTTTGTTTAACAGAACATTTCATAAAAAGTGGCGAAGAAGATAACATAGTAATGCCGGGCTATAGATTGGTTGCCAATTACTCTAGGAAAGACATTCGTCGCGGTGGCGCATGCATACTTTTGCGGCACGGACTGAGCTGTGAATCAATTGACTGGATAAGTGATCTTTGCTTTACAAGCAGTTTTGAGTGCTGTGGTATAGCTATTAAGCAATCAAATGTTATAGTAGTTTGTCTGTACAGAACTCCTAATTCAGACACGTCTGTGTTTTTTGATAGAGTCGATCTGCTATTAACCAAATTGTCAAGGATACGTAATAAAAAAATTGTCATTTGTGGGGATTTTAATATCAATCGCCATAGTCAAAATTCTTTGAATAGTGTATTTGAATCTCTATTAATGCAATACAACTTTAAGCTACAAATTGATAAGCCAACAAGAATTACTAGCAAAACCAGTACTTGCATCGATAACTTTGCATTGAATTTTACTGATAAAAATACAATAAAGATTCATGACCTACAGTTGTCCGATCATACGGCTCAATCGGTTTGTGTATCTGCTAAGCATTCAAGGAGTTTAGACTTTTGGTACACTTGGAAACGAGATATGAGTAAAAATAACCGTAGTAAATTTAGAGAATGTATTAGTTGCTTAAGTTTTAGTGAAACGTATCAAGCAAATAATGCTAATGAAGCATATTCAAATTTTCTTGATCTCATCACTTTGTTCTTTAATTTATGTTTCCCACTTATTAAAGTTAAAGTACATAATACAAAAAAAGTCAAATGGCTTACTCCAGGTATTACAATATCTTCCAAGAGTAAAAGAATGATGTATAGTAAGTTTAAATATAGTCCTAGTTACAAAAATAAAAACAATTACAAAGCATATGCAAGCTTACTTAAAAAATGCATACTAACATCTCATAAAATATCAAATTCTGCTTATGTCAAAAAGAGTAGCAATTTGGTTAAGGCAACCTGGAATGTTATCAAGAAGAATACCACAAATAGTAATGTGACGAGTTGTATCGATAAAATTGTTAAGGACAAAACTATTGTTACATCGCCTCAAAAAGTTTGCAATTATTTTAATAATAAATTTATAGATGAAACAAGTGGTAATTGTGTGGATAGTTCATCGAATAGCTTCTCACTGGGGACGCCATTAGATTCCACAATTTTTATGAAGCCTACTTGTCCAATAGAGATACTTAGAATAATTAGTAAACTACGCAACACTAAATCTGTGGGGTACGATAACATACCAACATCAATAATAAAAGAAAATGCAGACTTATTTTTATACCCTCTTAATCATATCATAAACTTATCGTTAATTGATGGATGTTTTCCAGATAAGCTCAAATACACAATTATTAAACCCATTTTTAAAAAAGGCTCTACTACAGATATGGATAATTATCGCCCAATTGCCCTCATCCCTGTGTTTTCGAAAATTTTTGAAAGAATCGTATACAAAAGATTAATGGAATTTCTTAATAAGCACAATATACTTTCTGGTGCACAGTTTGGATTTAGAGAAAAAAAATCGACGACTTTGGCTGTGTACGAGCTAATTAAAATAATCTCACAATGCAGAAACGATAAAGTTCCTGCAGTAGGCATTTTCATGAACATGTCTAAGGCTTTCGACAGGGTGTGTCATAAGAAACTTCTAGACAAATTCCATCATTGTGGAATTCGTGGTGTCTGCTTTGAGTGGCTAAAATCCTATCTTGAATGTAGACAGCAGTGCACAGAAGTAACAGCTTACTCGGAGAGATCAAAAACATATAACACCTATAGATCTGAATATAGACACATCAAAGCTGGCGTTCCTCAGGGTAGTTTGCTTGGACTTTTACTGTTTCTCTTATATATCAATGATTTACCAATGATTACAGATCATAAAATTCTGCTCTTTGCTGATGACTGTTCAATTGTAATAAGAAGTGATAATACTCAAAACTATGAAGAGGAAGTCAACAATGTATTCCATAGGGTAAACAAGTGGCTAGAGGAAAATTATCTTAAGGTTAATCTAAAGAAAACAAAGTGTATGGAATTCTATGCCCCTCAAGGGGAACCAGTTCAAGTGAAAATATTGTACAAGGGCTCCCAATTAGAGAATGTAAACTCTCTCAAATTCTTGGGCATGATCATTGATTCACACACCAATTGGGTTGACCATTCTCAATATATAGTTACAAAATTAAGTAGATTTACCTATGCATTGAAACGGCTTAGGGAAGTGTCATCTGTAAAAACGGCTCTTCTAGCGTTTCACTCATATGTCATGTCCCAGCTACGGTATGGTGTTATTTTGTGGGGTAACGTTAGTAATAAAGACCAAGTTTTTAGAATACAGAAAAAATGTCTTCGTGCTGTGTATGGACTAAATCGAACTGAATCATGCCGCCCACTGTTTGTCAGTAATAGGATACTTACTTTTCCTGCTCTGTACATATATGAGCTCAGCCTATTTGTTAAAAATAATTTGAACATGTTCACCTTAAGAAATCCAAGACCTAGATTACAATCAAAATATGGGTATGATGTTGTTTGTCCGGTGTCAAAGTCAGCGTTTTTCTCTAAGAGTGTCATGTGCATGAGTGTTAAGATATATAATAAACTATCTGTCGACCTAAAAAAACTACCGCCGGCTCAATTTAAGATAAACCTTTTTAAGTGGCTAGTCAACGAATGTGTATATAGTGTGTCCGACTTCTTGTCCAAATAATTTTATTATCTTATAATTATGTAATTAAATTTAATTCTAATTAACATTGTAATCAAATTATTTAATGAATTTTTGATTTCTTTTTTATGCTTAAATCGTGTGAATTTTTTGACATTATAATGATATCTTTTATTCAATGTGACATTGTACTAATTATTTATTGGAAGTTGTTTAAATTTAAATTCAAATTAATATTTTATGTAGAATTAAGTTTAAATATTGTACGCCTCTCTGAGGGAGGACATGATGAACTGTAGAATAAATCTATTAAGAACTGTACTACTCATGACCATACAATTTAAATAAATAAATAAATAAATAAAATAAATTTAAATAAATAAATAAATAAAGTAATTTTAAATGTCGAACTGTCAAAAAAAAAATTTCTATCAAATTTTTTATGATTATATTACAATGATAATACAAATTCTAATTATGAAGCGGTAAGGATAAAGCGATGCGGGATGAGAGCAGTAACTTTGCTATACACAAAAGCGATGCGGTGATAAAGCGATGACGTGCACGTTTTTTTGCGACTAACTGTACTAAATGACTATGTACATAATATGAGCGATAGCGCAATGTAAGGTCTCTGGTTGTTTACCGGTTCGATCTGGACCAAATGGTGCGGCCAGTGCCGAAGTAACGAGGAGGAGGACTTACCCTTCTTCGCCGCCGACCTCGCTGACTGGCCACGGCACGGGTGAATTTATGGAAGGCACTGCACGCACACGTCACCGCTATTTATTTGTAATTGATGGGTTTATAATGCAGGAGTTCTTTTTGCACGCGACACATACAACAGCTTAGTTTTTATTTTTATGAAGGAATATGACGTGACAGCGGATGACGTATGCCGTGGCATCAGGGGCTTATGGCCAGCGATAACCAGGCTTGCCCACCTCCTTGCACACGGCAAAACGGCGCAACCAATTTTATTTTGAGTGTCTGAAAAATACGTTCAGATTGAGCAATTTTCATCGTTTTTGAAGGCTTCTACTTCTTATGATCTTTTCTGCGGTCTACCTACCTCTCTTCCTTTTGCCTTCTCTGGGATACCATCGTGTCACTCTTTTGCTCCATTTGTCGTGTCCTCTTTATGACGTGGCCAGCCCATCTCCATTTGAGTCTTTTGACTTTGAGTATTACATCTGTTGTTTTTGTTTTATTTCTGATGACAAAGTTTTTCAATCTGTCAGACTTTTTGACATTTAGCATACTCCTTTCCATAGCATATTGACAAGTTGCCAGTTTGATCGATATTTCCTGATTCAACACCCATGATTGACAGCCATACGTACGTAAGAACAGGTAGTACACAGGTATTAAATAATTTTCTTTTTACGTTTATATGAAGTTTGTCATCTTTCATAGCCTCTCTCAAGCTCCAGTATCTCATCCAGCCATTTGTAATTCTTCTTTCTACTTCTTTTTGCATAGGTTCTTTCTGAGTTATGAGCTGTCCCAGATAAACGTATTCATCAGTGTATTCAATTTCAGTGTTCCCTAATTCTATGGTATATTGGTTTCCATTTGTCATCACTCTAGTTTTTTACGGAATTAGTGTCAGCCCTACTCTTTCACTTTCAGTCGCAAGTTCCTTTAGCATTTTTTTTAATTCATCTGATGTTATAGTGAAAATAAACGGATCACTCACGTCTCAAAACGAGTTTAACTCGTTTTGAGACGTGAGTGATCCGTTTATTTTCACTATGAGTGAGTCTCACGGTAGTTTCATGATTAAAGTTATCTGATGTTTTTGCCAGTAGCACTAAATCATCAGAAAATCTCAAATGCGACAGCAATACACCGTCTACATTAATCCCGAGATGTTCCCAATTAAGTTTTCTGAAGATTGATTCGAGTACAGCAGAGAATAGTTTCGGAGATAGGGGATCTCCCTGTCTGACACCTTTTCCTACTCTGAAAGGAGCGCTCTTCTTTTCTAATTGGATTCTCGCTGTACTGCCACTGTATATGTTTTTTATTAATCGAATGTATTTGTGTTCAATTCCCTGTTCAAGTAGTGCTTCCCATTATTTTTTCGTGTAGTAGAGAATCAAATGCTTTACTGTAATCAATAAATGCAATATAATTATGTTAGCTGATATTCATTGTATTTCTCTAAAATTTGACGCACTACGTGGATGTGGTCGATTACCGAGTAGTCTTTGCGAAATCCTGCTTGCTCTACCGGTTGGTGTTCGTCTAGGGTTTTTTCAATCCGTTTTAGATGACCTTCGCGAAAACCTTATATACGTTGGACATAAGGCTGATAGGGCGAAAGTTGCCAATATCATATTTATCCCCTTTTTTATACAGTAGGATGATGTTAGACTCTGTCCATTGTTGGGGAATAATTTCGGTCTTTATGATAGGTATCATTGAACATATGTGTGAGTACAGGTATCAGGATCTCCTTGCTTTGTCTTAGAATTTCATTGCTTATGCCATCGGGTCCAGATGCTTTCTCTTCCTTTTGGGTATCAATAGCTTTTCTGACTTCACTATAGAGGATGTTAGGAATATTTGAGGTTTCCATCAGTTCGATTTCGCCTTGCGTAGCATGGCTTCCGTAAATTTTCTTGTAGTATGATGTAGCCGTTTCTAATATGTCTGTCCTCTGATGTTTCCATTTTCCTCGATCATCCTTCGTTTTTCGATGCAGTTCTTTGTGTTTGTCAATTCCTTAAGCGCTTTTTTAGTTCCGCCCGTTCTGAGTATATAATTTTCTATCGTTTTCATCCTCCATTCTTTTCTATCCTTTCTTATGTTTTCTTTGATTTCTTTACTAATTTTCGCTAATTTCTTTGTTCTGTTTTGTGTATTTCTTGTGCTAAGATGGTGATTTCTTTCTTCTAGTAGTTTTATAGTGGTTTTAGATAGCCTTTTGTTTGTATCAACTTTCGTGTTAGCTATGAGTTTTGTCTGCGTTTTAATAATATCTTCTATGCAATTGTATTTATCTTGGATTCCTAGTTTTGCATTGTTATCTTTAAAGTCTACAAATTCGTCTGTCAGGGCGATTGTTAATTGTTCTATTTGCTGTTTGCTGAGTTTTGTTTTTTCTGCTTGTTATCTTGGTCTAGGTTTCTTTGGTTGTTTTGCTTTTAATGCAGCTCTGATTAGCCTATGATTGGTGTTAAAATTTAATGTTTTAATGACGCTAAAGTTGGTGAAATAGCTTTTTCTGTTGGTCATAATAAAATCAATTTCATTTTTTGTTTTACCGTCAGGCGAGATCCAAGTCCACATGTTTTTCCTATTTTTCCTGCACATAGTATTTAAGATAGTTAAATTGTTTTCTAGCGCAAAGTTTGGATGACGGCATTATACAAGTGGCAGGAGTCATGTGGAACAGAGTGGCTCAAGAAAGGAAAGAATGGAAAAGGTTGGAGGAGGCCTTTGCCGACTGGCAAACAGATCTAGGAAAGATAACAAAACAACAGATACTAGTTTAAAAAGTAAATTAAGTTTAAGAATCCAGTTTTAGTTTTAGTAAGTTTCAATTCATTGTAATTAGTTAAGAGATCTGAAAAAAAGGCTATATTATTATTATTATTTTTTACTTCTTATGATAACTGGAATATGGAAAAAAATAAAACATAGGCCATAGTCGTGGTAGATATAGATTTTACGAAAAAAAATATATTTTGTTTTATGTTATTATCCAGGGAGGAAACAGGGGAATACGTTTGAATGGAGAAATGGTTCACATCGTATCCTCTTAAGCATAGTAAAAAGAGTCTTGATGAAAAAGTTTTTAAGCTGATTTAAGCTCCAAACGCACATACAGCGGAGGCGTGGCGGTACGGTTGTAATATTCTAACTTGTATAAACGCTTGTGCGGTACCGTACCGCGAACTCGTTCATACAAGTTAGAATATTACAACCGTACCGCCACCGCAAAGTCACGCCTTCGCTATCTGTGCATTTGAAGCTTAATGGGCTGGTCGTTTTCAGTGTAGACTATAGTACATTGTGCTGTGCATCAAGGGACTGTTAAGACGAGAGCTTATTAGAAGCCCGACGCCGGAGGCGGAGGGCTTTTAATGACTCGAGTTTGTAATCCCCTTACTGCCCGTGATACACACAATGATTTTCAACACACTGCGAGGAAAAAAATCCAAAAATGAAACTATTTTGTCTCTAAACACTTAAATCAAATAAATAATGGCTACCCGCCAATACAGATTGTCACTTTTTTCAAGTCATCTACCACAGATAAAGTAAACTGTGTTTAGAATTCGAATGGCCATACGGCCACATTGTGCCAACATGTTAAAAAAATACTTACTAAAATTATTGCAAAACAATTTGATATAAATTTAAAATATAAAAATAACGAAGTTTCATGTTGCGTAGACAAGTTTTGTGTAGTAAAATTGGGTTATGGCTAAGTTTTAAACATATAAATAAAACGTTGGCTGACTTGAAACCTCCTTAGTCTGTTTGCAAATTTTAAAACTAAAGTTAAACTCCCTTGGGAAGAAAAAATGTACGTAAATTCATAACTCCCTTAAGAACGAATTAGGCCTTTGACATTTAGTATACAGGCATGGAATAACACCATTGACGAGCAAGTGTGATGAAAACCTTTTTCTGGAGCTGTTCAGGCGTGAGGCTCGGGTCGTAAGGTATGGGCTTCCCGAGGTGCGTGACAAGCTTGACGGGGAAGCCGCCGTACACCGGCACCAGGGGGGTCCGGGTGGAAGCGTATATGCGCCGGCATATGCCTCGCAACCAGCCCACGGAGCGGAACGCTTCCCGCACGTTACGCGTCACCATCGGGATTATAGGCTGTGGAATAAAGTTATAGGTAATAAGTCTTCCTCAAAAATTCTATTTTTTTTTAAATTAGCCTAACCTAACCTAACTTCGGCCACAGAATAACTAATAGTACTAACGTACAGAAGGATCACTCTCGAACAAAAACTTTAGGTAGAGAAAAATTGCCTACTCTTACGACCGTTAACTGCTTGCACGCGAAATTGAAACCTATCGTGTGATGCGAGCGTTCATATTCCGTTGGGGACCGCTGATCCGAAACCAAGAGCACAGGGTTCCCACTCACCGATAGTTAGGTAGCTATATAAATCAAAAATGATAAATTGATAATAGTGTGTATTTAAGTAAGTTACTTATAAGATCATTTAGAAGTCATTGCTTGTTGCAAAAATCACAGAAAAAAAGATGCTTAATAACGCGCGACGTGGCTAGCGTGCGAACCGAAAGCCGAGCGACAACCTACTGCCATACGCCTGCCAGGGAGCGCGCCGGCCGAACATACCGCACCTTTAGCTTAACTGCGGAGTGAAACCCCCCTGCTTCGGCGACGGTGGTGATGTTAAGCGGTATGGAAACGGACCCAACTTTATTTTATTAATAACATTGCCGGGATTTTGTTACTAACTAATAAGGCCAAGATAAACGCATATTCAAGTATTTAAATAAAGTATTTGAAGTTATGTTTTGCGGCTACTTTATGCGTTAAACATATATAACATTGATACTACTTGTGTGTTTACAAAAATGGTCAAATATGGCAATAACCTAAACATACTTGCGAGTTAAGTTCACGTGACATTTTGTTTAATCCTGGAATCTCGGAACTCAAATGATTAAAAACAAAATTTTTAGGATGCCGAATCCATATTTACTTAACTATTTTTCTGGGTTTCGTCAACTTTAGGTAAATATATGTATCTCAATTTCCGATGCCTAATGGATGTCCCATTGCTGGGCAAAGGCCTTCACTTTCTCTTTCCACCCGTCTCTGTCCCTCACAAAATCCCGCCAAAATAGGTCAAAACGGTCCAAGTCATCCCGTCATCTCCCGCATCCCGCATTGGACCAGTGAGGTGGGCTTATGGTTCAAACCCCCATAACTTTGATGTAATGTACAATTCTTATTTATAATACAAGCTTTTTTTGCTTACTGTACTTTTTGCCCGTGGTTACAAAGTATAATCGTCAATACGAATCAAACGAGCCCAAACTCGATGCGTTCGTGTTGTTTCATCATCAGATTACTTCCATGTTATAATAATTATTGCATTGTTATCGGATTTATACACGCATGCAAAATTTCAGCTCAATCGCTTTATGATATCCATTTCGAATTAGAGTCATAAGAATAAATAATAACAGAGTAGAAGGGAATCTCTTTTGACCGCGTCCAAAACGCCGCCATTTATATACCTACTTCCCCCCTCACGTCGTTACACCCCTCTGTCGCCCAGGCGTGTTGCTAGGGTTGCTTACTGTTAAATTTTACTTACGTCTAAAGATAATATCGCTAAAATATAAGTTATTATTTACTTTGAAATCATTATTTTATTCTAGTTTTACAAAATATGAGATTTATAAATCATTAGGTACAGTCAACAGCATAAATAAGTGGTCATTTCTGTACCTTGGCCTTGTCGTTTTCAATCGTTTGACAATTTTGTATGATATTTCAAACATGACGTTAAAGAGACAAGGTACATAATGATCACTTATTTATGCTGTTGACTGTACATTCAAGGATTTTAATTGTTAGGCCTCTTGCCACTGTTCGTATCTTAGCCGTGTAATGCAAATCGGGTGAAGCCGCTTATACTTACTCGTATTTGCTGATTTGCATTACACGGCTAAAATACGAGCAGTGGCAAGTGGCCTAACAATTAAAATCCTTGCCTGTACGTACCTACATGTTGTAGGTAGGTACTTCTAAGTAAGAAGTTATTACAAGTGCCATACCAAATGAAGCCATTTAAGGTGATTTGGCATCGTTTTTGAATTGTTTGTACACGCAAATACACCACAATAACTTGACGTCATTGTTATTTTTGTTTCCAATAAAACGATTTATTGAATCAGGCGTTACTTTGCGGAGGTCCATATTAATGAACCGTATGCTATGCTATCAATTGTTAAACTCATGGACTCATGGATTTTAACATTTGGTAGCATAGCATACGGTTGTGGTAACTCTGAAGATGAGCTCTGGTTGAGTTCGAAACGCGTCAGTGTAGCTTGGTGGTGGTGATGGTTGGGTTTATGTGATTTGTGTGTGTTCGTACAGTGTGGAGGTGGAGGAACTGCATGAACGCACATTTCTTGCATAAACGTAACTATTGTAAGGTCGCGGGTGAGCAAAGTAATTGTTTTAGTTCTCCAATAAAACGAACGAGCAAACAATTAACAGCCAAACGCGCGTGCGGCGACGCCGGCCGTGACACCCTGACTGAGTTCTCTCTTAGAGAGTACTCTAATATCGTGACCTTGAGTCCGGCCGGAGCGGGAGTTTCCCTTCTACTCTGTTATTATTTATTCTTATGTTAGAGTTGCGATTTCACCCGGACTAACATACCTACATTGCAAGTTAATAAAAAACTTGTAAAAAAACTTGACATGTTGTACGTAGTATATAGTAGTAACGTCTCCGTATAAATAAATTGACGTTGCAAATTAGAAAAATGACTAAGGGTGCCTTTCGTAAGGTCGCGTGCTTTAATTTGGGACCCATTTCGAAAAAATATCCTTTCAATTCCTATACAATATGACAGGAATGTCAGTCAACCTTAAGTCAATTTACTTTGGAAGAAGCTTAATGAGGCAAATTTTCCCGGGGAACTAACGCGCATATTTAGGTACTGGTACGAGACTCAGAGAAATAGCGTCCGTTGGGGGAACGTTCTGTCAGACGAATACGGATTGGGTTGTGGTGTAAGACAGGGTGGCCTTACTTCACCCAAACTGTTTAATCTTTATGTAAACGAGCTTATCGGTGAGCTCAGCAGCACGCATGTCGGATGCCACATTAACAGAGTATCCATCAATAACATAAGTTATGCAGACGATATGGTGCTGTTGAGCCCATCCGTAGGCGGGCTGAGAACCCTTTTGGATAAATGCGAATCTTATGCTTTAAACCATGACCTAAAGTATAATGTATGTACGTAAAAGCGAATATATGGTTTTTAAGGCGGGAAACAAGTGCCCATCACATGTCCCACCCATTCTTTTGAATGGCGAGCAGTTAAAAAGGGTTCATTTGTTCAGATATCTTGGGCACCTGGTGACCGACGATTTACGTGATGACGCAGATATAGAAAGCGAGAGGAGGGCATTGGCCGTCAGAGCCAACATGATTGCTCGCAGGTTCAGCCGATGTAAAATAACCCTGTTTCGTGCGTATTGTACGTCGCTGTATACCTGCAGTCTGTGGTCACGATACACGCAGCGAACGATGAACTCCTTGCGTGTACAGTACAACGACGCGTTCAGGGTACTGTTGCGGCTGCCACGATACTACAGCGCGTCGGGCATGTTCGCGGACGCGCACGTGGATGGGTTCCACGCGATTTTGCGCAAGTGCTGTGCCGCGGCGCTCTGCAGGGTGCGCGGCAGCCGCCATAGTCTCCTGACCGTCGTGGCAGAGAAATGGGACAGTGGCATAATTAGACACTGGTCATCTCATCATTTAAGTTTAAGTACTAACATAGTTTTTTAAGTTGTAATACTAATAATTTATGGATTTTAATAGTCTGAAATAAATGCATTTTTTTTTTATTTCTTTTTTAAGTGGGTCCCAAATCAAAGCTCCTGACTGTACGTGGCTTTAAGATACGCCAGGAGGTCGCGACTTACACGTTTAAAACAAAACAAATCTTCCACTAACCACTTTAGCCTCAATGGCGACCCGCGCGAACCCAACCCGGTTCTTCCAGTGCAGCTGATAGTGGTGGTCACCAAACTGCGCCTCGTACACTCCGCCCGGTGAGATAGCAAGTGGACTGCCGTTACGCAAAACGGCTGCACACTCGCCGACTGTACCCGGGATCACGTGGAGGCCTTCTAGAAGCGTCTTCAACCCTGTTTAGGTCAAAAGATTTGACCTTATATTAATGCTGCCATCAGCCAGTAAGTATGTGGTCTAAGGCAAAGTACAAATCAAAATATATTTATTCAATGTGGAGAAGAATCCGGCAAGAAAATCAACTAATAGCCGTATTTAGATTCCAAAAAAGTTACCAAAGATAACCGAACGTCACCGTCACAAGTGTCATTGTATTGTGACATTCCAGATGTAACCAACCCATGCACGTTAGTAAAAAATAGTCATAATAATATTTTGTTGTTATTTAAGTGTAAGTGGAGAAGGAGGAAGATTCTCGTCCCTGTGAGAGCGACCTGGTACGGTTCCATGTTACTTACGTAAATGCAAAACCCACGAACAAAAGTAAGTATACATTTTTGTCGTAGTCACTTATTGTTGTTTATTTTGTGTATATATTTATATCTTATATTTTCCTTTCTTTTCTCTGTACATAAATTATTGTTTGCCTATTTTTTTTTTTAAGTTTTTCCTTTCACGCTAGGTTAGCTTGAAAAGACCCCTTTTAGGGTTAAGTTCGCCTTTGTACTCTTTTTGTTTTGTTGTTTTGTATTATTTTAGTGTTTTATGTACAATAAAGTGTTTACATACATACATACAAAACACAATAACAAAACTTAACAGAAAACTTAACAGGAAACAAAAACTCAACAACGAAAATTATCACGAGTACAGAAAGCATTCGATCAATCCAAACGTCAGATGCCGAATGAAGGGGTATGTATTACAATACCGAAGTACGAAAGACCGAATGTATTAAAACATCGAATGGGTCAAAAGACCGACATGATTTTTTTCTGAAACCGTAAACTTCTCAGATTTTATTAAAACGGCATCATACAGAACCCATTAGGTTAGGTTAGGTTTGTTTTATAACAATCTTAAAAAGTTAACGGTTTCAGAAAAAAAAAATGTCGGTCTTTTGAACGATTCGATGTTTTAATACATTCGATCTTTCGTAATTCGGTATTGTAATACATACCCGAATGAAGTGACAATTGGAGATGTCATGGTGGCCCTGTGGCCGCCTTGTTTACCATAAAGATATACGTGATTTGTTGTCAATATTTCTACGTGCATATCAAAAATATTTGTATATAGTATATAGGTACGCAAATTATAACATTATAGTATCATATCATATAAAACGCTGGCAACCCTAGCCAAGCTCAAACGTCAAAATCGACACAGCTGTTTTTAATTATTTAATTAATTATTTAAATAGTGTAAATACAAATAAAAACATTAAAAAACGTTGAATATTAAACAGTAAAGTGTTCGCGTAAAGTAGTATTAGTGTACAACAAGTGTACAACTGTTAAATTCTCATCGAAAATTTCGGCGATGGCGTAACGTCGGTTCAACGGAAATATTTAAACATACATCATTAAAAAGGGAAGTATTGTCTTTTATAAAGTTAATTAAGCACATTAGGACGTATATACGATAGTAATTAAATTTTTTTTTTAAAGTCAATTAGCCTCTGAGTAGTGTAAATAATGTTGAAAACCTGACAGTCATTCATTTAATAACCTCGTACCTACTTTTGTTATTGAACCGGTCAGCTGTTTACACTAGCTACCTATAACTTCTATTTTCTAATACCTTTTTTGCACTCCATAATACCTGTTCTTGTCACTCTCTTGTTCCCTTCACAATTATTTCACATTTCACTTATTAAACCACCTCACTTTTCTGCTTTTTATGCTTGATATACAGTTGCGTTGCGGTTAGTTTCAGGTGCGGTGGAGTCACTGCGGGTTACCTGGGCTCAAAATGTCTAGCTCAGCACTAACTCGCAAGGCCACTGCACGTGAACTCGATATCAAACTGAACGCGGCCCTTAAAGAACTCAAGCTGTCTAAGGCTACGTGTGAGCAGCTACTACGGGAACGTGACGATGGCGAATACGAGGTGCAGCAAATAGTATCAAAAAACACTCAACTCAAACGCGAACTGGCCGACTTAGATGTGATGTACACGGACGTTGCGGAACAACGCGACCGACTGCTGGAAACCGTTAGCCGACACCAACAGTGCTGTGACGTTCACGAGCAAACACTTCAACGGGTAGACCAGCTCAAGTATGAACTCGCCGCCTCCTACGAATTTGTTCGACAACTACAGGAACAGATTGAACGTCAAGAAGCCGATAACACCCAACGGCTTTATGATGAAATAATGACAGCACCAAACGTCTGCGCAACGCGTCTGACCGATCGTTCTTCTTCTTTGTCACCGGCTGTTATAGATGTTATAGATTTAACCAAGGATACTTCTTATGAGTCTAGACCGGTGCATTTCCTAAGTAACAAAAGATTGAAAAAATATCTCAAGTTAAACAGGTTCATACGGCGATCAAAAAGACTATATAAACAACATATTAGTGTTCACAAAAATAGAATGTTACATAAAAATCGTCTAAGTATTTTAAATGAATTAAAAACATGTAATGCACAATTACAACACAGTAGGCACGCTTATGTCACAGATACGTCCGGACTGCGGGGAGAAATAAATAAGTTGGAATGTTCCCTAAGGGATTTGAATAGTAAATATGTAACATCTCAGAAACAAATTAGTGAACACATTTTAGCGGCAAACGAGCTGGTTAATCTTTGTGAATATAACGAAAGACGCGTCAACTCTTTGCTATCGCGTGAGCAGGTTGACAGCGCATTACAAACTAAAATTCAATGTAAGTTCGAGTCTACCCGCAGGGCGGACTATTGTGATATAAATAGTGGTGGAAACCGTACCTGTAAAAATGTAAATAAAACCTTAGTATTTTCTGATAGGATAGGGAAGGGATTGGGCAAAATATTGTATAATCATATGTCAGACAGCTGTGTCATAAATAATTGTATGCCTAATGCCTCTTTTAAACAATTAGTTGATAAAATAATGGTTTCTCAGTTTACTAAACAATCAACGATTGTTTTAATGTTAGGTGACGGGTCCGACGTTAGGTATTCGGACGTAAAAAATGGGTTCGATTCCCTATCAAAACTAAGCGTGAAAAACATTATTGTAGGTGCGTTTCCCTACTCTGCTTCTCTAAGTAAAAGTAATAATCATTTTTACCGCTTAAACAAACTATTGTTTAAGATGACGAGCCGTCATAGTGACGTTTTATTTTTCGACACTAATAAAGTTATTAGTGACTACCGACTGACCCCAGACAAGCTTGCTAAATCCTTAGCATGTTTTATTAATTCCGTATTCGGAAATCACCCCCCTTCTCCCCGCTCTGATAGGACGACACTTTCGAGCGTGAATGTGTCTTTAAACTACCAGCACCGACAATAGAGAAGCAAAGTAGTCTATCATGTCTTCATCAAAATATAAATCGCTTCACTGGCAAAATATATGACTTAGAATTACTCTCTGAAAAGTTAAATTTAGATATTATTTGCTTAACAGAAACTTGGCTAAAACAGGATAGAATGCAATTTAATGTAAATAATTATGTAATAGCTAGTGCATTCTGCAGAGAGTCTGCGGCTGGCGGCGGGTCTCTTATATTATTAAAAAATGGTTTAAAATTCAAAGAACGTAAAGACCTGTCCGGCCTTTCTGTTGAACGTGTATGCGAGATCGCTTCTGCGGAGACGGAACAGTATTTAATTTTATGTATTTATAGACCACCAAATTCGAGTATTCCTTTATTTATAAATACTATGGAAGATGTTCTAAGGAAATCAATAAAACGCAACAAAGCGGTGGTGGTTTGCGGTGACTTTAATATCGATATTTTGTCACAATCTGTTGAAAAAGACCAGTTTATCTCTGTTTTAAAATCTTTTAATTTGAATTTATCATTTAATGAACCCACCAGAGTCACTTCCACTTCAACCACATGTATAGACAATATTTGCTTAACTTGTAAGTACCTGGAAAAAACTATTGTTAGTGGAGTTCGTTCGGATCACAAAGCTCAAATAGTGAAGTTACCTCGGGATAGGGGCGGTGTTGATCAAATCATAGAAATTAGGCCGTTGAACAAACAAAGACTTGACCGTCTCAAAACGAACATCGCGCAAAAAGTTAACAATGTAAAAGCACTCCCTAAAAACCCAAATGAAAATTTTAAAATACTTTTAAATACTGTGTGTGAGGAATTCGATAAAACGTGTAGTAAAAAGCGTATTAAGATAGGAAATAAATTGTCATTTAGTGAATGGGCCACACCCGGAATTCGTAAGAGTAGGGACGTCTTGTACGGTCTTTATGATAGGAAATCTTGTACCACTGATGAACGTTTTCACCAGTATGTCAGGGATTATTCAAAATTGTTTAAAATCATATGTAATAAAGCAAAAGCACTTCATTTAAGTAATAAAATTAAGTCATCTGATGACAAAATTAAAGCAGTTTGGAAAATAATAAACACTGAAACCGGCCGATGTAAAAACGCGCAGTCCTCAATATCATTAAATATTAATAACGTATTAACAACAGACGCGGTTAAAGTAGCTAACGAATTTAACACATATTTTTCGAAAATCCCCACCGAAACTACTAAATGTCTCGCTTCTTCTTCAAAAATAGCAGAATCCCTCTTAAAACAAAATGTTTCTTTTCCAAACATAAGTAATTTTAAATTTACGCATGTTTCTCCCTTTGACATTATGAAGACTTTTAAATTGATAAAAGTAAAGAAAACGGAAGACTTGTGGGGCGTTTCAGTTAAGGTTCTACAATCCGTTTTAGATGTCGTTGCTCCAACTTTGGCTTTTATATTTAATAATTGCATAGATGAAGGCGTATTTCCCGATTTAATGAAATATAGTAAAGTAGTGCCCATATTTAAATCAGGTGATAGGGATAATCCTTCTGATTATCGCCCAGTATCCATCCTATCAGCGTTTAGCAAAATATTCGAAAAAATAATGCTAACGCAAATAATGTCACATTTCAATTCACATAAAATCATGCATCCACAGCAGTTCGGATTCACGAAAGGTAGATCTACTACAGATGCGGGCTACAGTTTAGTTAAATTCATATTACAAGCTTGGGAGGAATCACATGATGCTATAGGTGTATTCTGCGACCTTTCGAAAGCTTTTGATTGTGTGGATCATGACACTTTAATTCGTAAATTAAATTTCTATGGTATTCGTGACCTCGCTTTAGAACTCATCAAATCTTACCTCACACAGAGAAAACAAAAGGTAGCGGTTAATGGAACGGTATCGGAGGGATCTGTGGTCGAAATGGGAGTGCCTCAAGGATCTATTCTAGCGCCATTCTTGTATTTGGTTTACGTAAATGACCTAATTTATACCGTGAGTCAGAAATCAGGGATAGTTATGTTTGCTGACGACACCTCTTTACTGTTCAAAGTTAGTAGAAAAGACACCGATTTCACTGAACCCAATGAAACTCTGTCCATGATATCCGCATGGTTTGCTGCCAATAACTTGTTACTAAACCCTAAGAAAACAAAATGTATTAAATTTTCATTGTTAAATCTGCCTCATTCAAATTCGGTCTCAAATATTAAACTTAACGGTTAAAGTATTGAATTTGTAAAATCTACGGTATTCTTAGGAATAACACTGGACTCTAAATTGCAGTGGGGATCGCACACCACAGCAATTGCGAATAGGTTGAGCTCTGCTGCGTTTGCAGTCAGAAAGATACGGCAGCTAACCGATGTGGCGACGGCACGGTTGGTGTATTTTTCCTACTTCAATAGCATCATTTCATACGGCCTTATTTTATGGGGATCTGCTGCAGACTTGGAATCAATTTTTATTTTGCAAAAGAGGGCTATCAGAGCGATATATAACTTAAGGACACGCGATTCTTTAAGATCTTTTTTTAAAGAAATAGGTATCCTAACCCTGCCGTCGTTGTATATATTTGAAATAATCATGTATGTAAGAAAAAACATATGTGATTTTCCCACTAACGTCGATAAGCCAAAGGTTACTAGAAACACAGGGAAGCTTAAAGTTCCATCTTACAGACTGGCTAAAACTAAAAAGTCGTTTCTGGGAAGATGCATACGTTTTTATAATAAAATTCCGAAAACAATAACCGAACAAACTGATACAAAATTCAAATCCATTGTGAAGAAGACATTAATATCTAAGGCGTACTATAAAATTAATGACTATATCATGGACAGGGATGTTTGGAAATAATTCCGATCCGCATTGGCGATCTCTAGTCTCAAATAGCGTATCTACTGTGTTAAAAAATTTAATTGTATTAAATACTTTAGATGTATGTCATTTCATAACAATGTAGATCTGATTGAAAAAAATATACCTTGTTGAGTTTCTTGCCGGTTTCTTCTCAACAGGGTTTTTTCCGAACCGGTGGTGGATTTTTCGACGTTCATAGGAGCATCAATTTGATGCCTAAATTGAATAAAGAATTTTGACTTTTTTTTTTTTTTTTTTTTATCCAAATGTTTGTAAACCTGAAGTATTACCACTGTAATATGAACTTTTCTTCTACAAAACAGTTTCAACCAAATATCTGTAGGTGAAATTAATAGTGATATTAAATTATTTATTTATGCGGTTGCATTGAATTTTAACTTTATAATTATATATAAATAAATGACTTATGTATTATATTTAGAAAAGTTAAAACTTACCGATGCAAAACTTTTTCATTTTATTGGCAACACAAGAGTAATTTTTTTGGAATCTAAATACGGCGTTGAGATAGTTTATGCAACTGTTACGTAATAAGGGTCCTTAAAACACGAGTGTGGTTTTATGAAACGAGGCGAAGTACCTACTAATGAGAATACTGTTGCTAACTGATAACGTAGGCCATAAATAAACTTTTCTCAAACATGCTTGGAAATGTATGCGTTAATGTCACAAAATGAAGCCTTGAAGTTTGTTGTTTATGGCTCCCTACATTACTTCTTGGCCTAGGCCATAAAAGTAAGTATGAAAAACCATTATTGTCCGCTGCTGTAACTTTTTAAATTTGCTTACTAACATTAAACTGACAAAGGAAAAATTACATACAGCCAACTTACGACATAAAAAAAATCTATCTTCTTTTATTTCTATAAAACCGCCTAAACTACTGGTGATGGATGGATGGATGGATGGACGGATGGACGGACGGACGGACGGACGGACGGACGGACGGACGGACGGACGGACGGACGGACGGACGGATGGATGGATGGATGGATGGATGGATGGTTGGTGATGGTGAGATGCATGTTTGAGAAAACCTCTATACAATCCTCGGCCGGAGCAGGGATTGCTGGACTCGTTTTATCCGGCCTCGTCTACACGACTCGGCAGTATACCTACCCCAAATTTCGTCCATCAATCCCTTACTTCACGGCCTCTGCAGTAATGTACTAATAATGTCAATTTTTTTTAATAAATTTGGCAAAGGTGAGTCTCAGTTACATTTATATAGGATTCGTGGCTATTTCGTGGCTTAATCACAAATATTTTATTATTTTATTTACATACTAGCTGTTGCCCGCGACTCCGTCCGCGAAGAATTGTGGTAGGTATAAAAAATAGCCGACGACCTATTCTCAGACCTACCAAATGTGGAGAAAAAAGTTTCATAAGAATCGGTCGAGCCGTTTCGGAGGAGTTCGGTAACAAACACCTTGACACGAGATTTTTATATATTAGACTAGCTTTTGCCCGCGGCTTCGCTCGCGTGTACCATGAGTATTCCAAAGAACCAAGATATCAAGCAAGTAAGCATACAGGCAAGCATGCAAGCATGCAAGCATGCAAGCAGGCATGCATGCACGCAAGCAAGCAAGCGTGCAAGAAAGCGTGCAAGTAAGCGTGCAAGGAAGCGTGCAAGCAAGCCCGACTAAACTTCAGGTAGATACGGTCCTATACAGTATTTCTTTATATACAATGTTTTTCACTAATTCGGAAGCGGGCACTAAAATAACCAGGCTTGTTAATAATATAAAACCTATTATTACTATCCCCCGTCCTGCATTAGGTATAATTCAATGTTTTCTTACCTTTTACGGAAACTTGAGTAACTGGAAGCGCTGTGTACCTACTTAGCATTGATATTATACATATTATAGAATCTTGTTAAGGTGTTGTGTGACCTAACCGTTAAGGAGTTATACCTTCCATCATCAGCTCATCTGGATAACCTGAAAGAATACAACTATCGGTCTATACGTACCTATAATATTTGAAAAAATATCCTCAACTCCTAACCGTCAAGGAGTTTTACCTTCCATCATCAGCTCATCAACATGGGATGTTGTCTACCAGACGCAAACACTTAAATAGCTTGAGAAAATATATGAAAAACGTAATGCGTGCCTACAAAATTTGAGGGTTGCCCTCGATTTCCCTAAGATCCCGTCATCAGATCCTGATTTGGTGACAGTGGGACCATCTCAGGAGTATTTGTATTCTTTCGAATAATAAAATATTTTTTATAATCGGTCCACAATTGACCGAGAAATCGGTGAACATACCTACATAAAAAAATACATAAAGTGGAATGCATAACCTCCTCCTTTTTTTGAAGTCGGTTAAAGAGCCCTTTCGTATTTACAGTATAAACTAATGAGTTTTGAAGTTTTAGCTTTCTACAACCAGTAAAACGCAAAATCCCGTTTTTTCCCGTTCCCGTAAGAATTTCGGGAAATGCTTTCTTAATGCTCCCCTACACTCCCCAAGGAACCCACTTGCCAAATTTCAGCTTTCTATGACCAGTAAAACGAAAAATCCCGTTTTTCCCGTTCCCGTGGAAATTTTGGAAAGTCCTTTCTCAATACTCCTCTACACTCCCTAAGCAACCTACATGCCGAATTTCAGCTTTACCAGCCACCAGTAAAACGAAAGATCCGGTTTTTTCCTTATCCCATGGGAATTTCCGAAAATCCTTAAAATTGTTTTTTACCATTATAATTACCTACTTCTACACCAAATTTAAAGAGTCTTATAATTATATTTCATAGGATCCCGTTGAACTGAATATATAAATCCCGTTTTTTCCTTGTCACGTGGGAATTTTCAAAAATCCTGAAATTAATGTTTTAACTAATGTAATACCTACTTGTGTATCAAACTTGAAGAGTCTAGTTATTATAGTTACTGAGATAGGGTCACTCGGAATCGAATATATAAATCCCGTTTTTTCCCGTTCCCGTGGGAATTCCCAAAAATCCTTCCTTAGTGGATGCCTACATTGTATAAGGTATCTATGTGCAAAATTTCAAGTCTTTAGGTCCAGTGGTTTGGGCTGTGCGTTGATATATCAACAGTCATTTAGTTTATTTAGACATTTCAACCCCATCGCACCACATCCAGGGAGATGGTATTTTACGTCCGCCACATTGGATTTTAAAACCGTTGTTGTTTTCGTAACCAGCGACCCGATAAACCATAGAAACAATACCTATGTTGATTTTCAGACTTTGTCACCCCTTTCCCCCCTTTTAGGGGTTGAATTCCCAAAAAACCTGAAACACGTGTTTAATCATTTATCGTTAGGAATACTTCTGTGAAGTTTCGAATAAAATAGTCAAACTAATCTTGTTTCCCCATACAAACTTCGGACCCCCGTTTCACCCCCTTAGGGAGTGAATTTTGAAAATTCCTTTCTTAGTGCACCCTTAGACCTTATAAGGGACCTACGTGCCAAATTTGGAATCTCTAGGCCCAGCGGTTTGGGCTGTGCGTTGATATGTCAGTCAGTCAGTTTCTTCTTTTATATATATAGACTAGCTTTTGCCCGCGGCTTCGCTCGCGTGTACCATAAGTATTCCATAGAACCAAGATATCAAGCAAGCAAGCATACAGGCAAGCAAGCAAGCAGGTCCACAATTGACCGAGAAATCGGTGAACATACCTACATAAATAAATACATTAAGTGGAATGCATAACCTCCTCCTTTTTTAGAAGTCGGTTAAAGAGCCCTTTGCGGCCTATTTACAGTATAAACTTATGCATTTTGAAATTTTAGCTTTTTACAACCAGTAAAACGCAAAATCCCGTTTTTTCCCGTTCCCTTAAGAATTTCGGGAAATTTTTTCTTAATGCTCCCCTACACTCCCCAAGGAACCCACATGCCAAATTTCAGCTTTCTATGATCAGTAAAACGAAAGATCCCGTTTTTCCCGTTCCCGTGGGAATTTTGGAAAGTCCTCCCTCAATGCTCCTTAACACTTCCCAAACAACCTACATGCCGAATTTCAGCTGTCTACGACCAGTAAAACGAAAAATCCCGTTTTTTCCCGTTCCCGTAGGAATTTGGGAAAGTCCTCTCTTAATGTTCATCTACACTCCCCAAGCAAGCTACATGCCGAATTTCAGCTTTCTACGACCAGTTAAACGAAAAATTCTGTTTTTCCCGTTCCCGTGAGAATTTTGGAAAGTCCTCTCTCAATCCTGCTCTACACTCCCTAAGCAACCTACATGCCGAATTTCAGCTTTCTACGACCAGTAAAACGAAAAATCCCGTTTTTTCCTTATTTCGTGGGAATTTCCGAAAATCCTTAAAACTGTTTTTTACTATTATAATTACCTACTTCTATGCCAAATTTGAAGAGTCTAGTAATTATAGTTCATAGGATCCCGTTGAACTGAATATATAAATCCCGTTTTTTCCTTATCCCGTGGTGCGAATTTTGAAAAATCCTAAAATTAATGTAACTAATGTAATACCTACTTGTGTATCAAATTTGAAGAGTCTAGTTATTATTGTTACTGAGATAGGGTCACTCGGAATCGAATATATAAACCCCGTTTTTTCCCGTTCCCGTGGGAATTCCCAAAAATCCTTCCTTAGTGGATGCCTACATTGTATAAGGTATCTTTGTGCAAAATTTCAAGTCTCTAGGTCCAGTGGTTTGGGCTGTGCGTTGATATATCAACAGTCATTTAGTTTATTTTGACATTTCAACCCCATCGCACCCCATCCAGGGAGATGGTATTTTACGTCTGCCACGTCGGATTTTAAAACCGTTGTTGTTTTCATAACCAGCGACCCGATAAACCATAGAAACAACACCCATGTTGATTTTCAGACTTTGTTACCCCTTTCCCCCCTTTTAGGGGTTGAATTCTCAAAAAACCTGAATCACGTGTTTACTCATTTATCATTAGGAGTACTTCTGTGAAGTTTCGAATAAAATAGTCGAACTAATCTTGTTTCCCCATACAAGCTTTGGACCCCCTTTTCACCCCCTTAGGGAGTGAATTTTGAAAAATCCTTTCTTAGTGCACCCCTAGACCTTATAAGGAACCTACATGCCAAATTTGGAATCTATAGGCCCAGTGGTTTGGGCTGTGCGTTGATATGTCAGTCAGTCAGTCAGTCAGTTTCTTCTTTTATATATATAGACTAGCTTTTGCCCGCGGCTTCGCTCGCGTGTACCATGAGTATTCCAAAGAACCAAGATATCAAGCAAGCAAGCATACAGGCAAGCAAGCCAGCAGGTCCACAATTGACCAAGAAATCGGTGAACATACCTACATAAAAAAATACATAAGGTGGAATGCATAACCTCCTCCTTTTTTAGAAGTCGGTTAAAGAGCCCTTTGCGGCCTATTTACAGTATAAACTTACAATACTTATACTTACTACTTATTTTAGCTTTTTACAACCAGTAAAACGCAAAATCCCGTTTTTTCCCGTTCCCGTAAGAATTTCGGGAAATGTTTTCTTAATGCTCCCCTACACTCCCCAAGGAACTCACCTGCCAAATTTCAGCTTTCTATGACCAGTAAAACGAAAGATCCCGTTTTTTCCGTTCCCGTGGGAATTTTGGAAAGTCCTCTCTCAGTGCTACTCTACACTCCCCAAACAACCTACATGCTGAATTTCAGCTTTCTACGGCCAGTAAAACATAAAGTCCCGTTTTTTCCCGTTCCAGTGGGAATTTTGGAAATCCCTCTCTTAATCCTCCTCAACACTCCCCAAGGAACCCACTTGCCAAATTTCAGCTTTCTATGACCAGTAAAACGAAAAATCCCGTTTTTCCCTTTCCCGTGGGAACTTTGAAAAGTCCTCTCTCAATGCTCCTCTACACTCCCCAAAAAACTTACATGCCGAGTTTCAGCTTTCTACGACCAGTAAAACAAAAAGTCCCGTTTTTTCCCGTTCCCGTGGGAATTTTGGAAAGCCCTCTCTCAATCCTCCTCTACACTCCCTAAGCAACCTACATGCCGAATTTTAGCTTTCTACAACCAGTAAAACGAAAAATCCCGTTTTTTCCCGTACCCGTGGGAATTTTGGAAAACCCTCTCTTAATTCTCCTCTACACTCTCCATGCAACCTACATGCCAAATTTCAGCTTTCTATGACCAGTAAAACGAAAAGTCCCGTTTTTTCCCGTTCCCGTGGGAATTTTGGAAAGTCCTCTCTCAATGCTCCTCTACACTCCCGCAACCTACATGCCGAATTTCAACTTTCTACGACCAGTTAAACGAAAAATCCCGTTTTTCCCGTTCCCGTGGGAATTTTGGAAAGTCCTCTCTTAATGCTCCTCTAAACTCCCCGAGCAACCTACATGCCGAATTTCAACTTTCTACGACCAGTAAGACGAAAAATCCCGTTTTTTTCCGTTGCCGTGGGAATTTTGAAAAGTCCTCTCTCAATGCTCCTCTACGCTCCCCAAGCAACCTACATGCCGAATTTCAACTTTCTACGACCAGTAGAACGAAAAATCCCGTTTTTTCCCGTTCCCGTGGGAATTTTGGAAAGTCTTCTCTCAAGGCTCCTCTACACTCCTCAAGCAACCTACATGCCGAATTTCAGCTTTCTACGACCAGAAAACGAAAAATCTCGTTTTTTCCTTTTCCCGTGGGAATTTCCAAAAATCCTTGAAACAGTTTTTCACTATTATAATTACCTACTTCTATGCCAAATTAGAAGAGTCTAGTAATTATGGTTCATAGGATTCCGTTGAACTGAATATATAAATCCGGTTTTTTTCTTATCCCGTGGGAATTTTGAAAAATCCTGATTGTAATATTTTAACTAATGTAATACCTATTTGTATATCAAATTTGAAGAGTCTAGTTATTATAGTTACTGAGATAGGGTCACTCGGAATCGAATATATAAATCCCGTTTTTTCCCGTTCCCGTGGGAATTTTGGAAATTCCTCTCTTAATGCTCCTCTACATTCCCCAAGCAACCTTCATGCCGAATTTCAGCTTTCTACGACCAGTAAAACGAAATATCCCGTTATTTCTTTATCCCGTGGGAATTTCCAAAAATCCTTAAAACTGTTTTTTACTATTACAATTACCTACTTCTATGCCAAATTTGAAGAGTCTAGTAATTATAGTTCATAGGATTCCGTTGAACTGAATATATAAATCCCGTTTATTCCTTATCCCGTGAGAATTTTGAAAAATCCTGAAATCGATGTTTTCATTATTGTAATACCTACTTGTGTATCAAATTTGAAGAGTCTAGTTATTATAGTTACTGAGATACGGTCACTCGGAATCGAATCTATAAATCCCGTTTTTTCCCGTTCCCGTGGGAATTCCCAAAAATCCTTTCTTAGTGGATGCCTACATTGTTTAAGGAATCTATGTGCAAAATTTCAAGTCTCTAGGTCCAGTGCTTTGGGCTGTGCGTTGATATATCAACAGTCAGTCAGTCAGTCAGTCAGTTTAGAATTTTATATATATAGATTTCGACGTTTCGGCCACACTACAACAGTCCTAATTCCTAATCACGAGAAGACTGAAGTAGCAAAAAAAAAAGATTGTAGTGTGAGTAATACCTAGATGTCGCTAGTATCGCTGCAATAAGTGATTATGATTAAGCAAGTTGGTGTGATGCATAGGAAAAATTAGTGTCTAAGCATAAGAATAAATAATAACAACAGTTCTTATTTAGGCTGCGTATCCACCGGAGCTGTGCGAGGATGCGTTGCGAGGGATGTGTTTATTTCAAACTAAATACAAACTGAAATATAGATGCACAGAAAACGCCAGTAACGTAAAACAAGTAAAATCTAATGTTCACGATCTTTGCCTCTCTGACCATGATAAGGCTCAATCTGTTACATTGAATGTTCAAAAGTTAAAGTCTTGTGTGGCCTGGTTTGAATTTAAAAGAGATTATAGTCATGATAACATGCGTAAATTTGGTGAATGTTTGAGGGCCCTTTCTTTTTCTGATGTTTTAAATTCTAGTGATCTCGTGGTTGCTTTTGACTCTTTTTATGAGGTTTTGCGAATGTTTTATGAGTTATGTTTTCCTTTTGTTAGGACTAGAGTCAGTAATGCCCAAAGAAAACTGAAATGGTTGTCCAAGGGCATTCGTAGGTCATCTCAGGTTAAACGTACTTTATATCTTCAAACTAGGCATCATAAGGGAAACCTTTTTATGCATAGGACAAGACTCAAACGGTATAGCAACATTTTAAAAAAATGTATAAATAAGTCTCAACAAATTAGTAATTATAAATATATAAACAATAATAAAAATAAATGTAAGGCTACCTGGGATGTAATATCTTCCAATACTACATTAAAATTAGATAAACATGACATAAAATCTTTAAAATATAATAATGAAACTTATAATGATCCTCAAGACATTTGTGACTTTTTTAATAAATACTTTACTGACATATGTAACACACCAAATTTAACTAACTGTTCATATAGAAATAATTTATCTAATGTGTCATCATCAATATTTTTAATGCCAGTTGATGAAAGAGAGATTTATAAAATCATTATGTCATTAAAAAATAGTAAGTCTAGCGGATATGATGATATGACAGCGAAAATATTTAAGGATAATGCGACATGTTTGAGTCGCCCTCTTGCTCATATTATTAATCTATCTTTTAGTCAAGGTATTTTCCCTGACCAACTAAAGGTATCTGTGGTGAAGCCACTATATAAAAAAGGCGACCGTGAAGACCCTAATAACTACCGACCCATTACTATTGTCCCTATCTTATCTAAAATTATGGAGGTTGCTATGTATGCCAGGTTAAATAACTTCTTATTAAAAAACGACATTTTAAAATCCGAACAGCACGGCTTTCGAAAGGGGTATTCTACAGAGTTGGCTTGTTTTGACTTCATCAAATTTGTTACGGAGGCAAATAATAATAAGTCACCAGTTATGTCAATTTTTCTTGACATGACGAAAGCGTTCGATTCAGTTGAGCACTCTATACTTTTGTCAAAGTTAAGTGCATGTGGAATCAGAGGACAAGCACATGATTGGCTTAGGAGTTTTTTGAGCAATAGGAAACAATGTACGGAGATTACAAATGTAATAGAAGTCCATAACAAATTAAATAAGGTTCTCTATAGATCTCAGTTAGAGATTGTCAAATTGGGAGTTCCACAGGGAAGCAATTTAGGACCATTGCTTTTCTTAATTTATATCAATGATCTCCCAAATGCAACTTCATCCAAATCTATCCTTTTTGCCGATGATACTACACTACTGGTTAAGGGAGAAGACAAAGAACTTTATGAGTTTAATATTAATAGGGGCTTAAGGGAACTCCATACATGGACCACTCAAAATAATCTCAAGATAAATCTATCAAAAACGCAGTATATGCAGTTCCATTCTCACCGATCAAAACCACTACACTTAAATGTTACTTACAACAATGTGTCAGTTGAGGAAACAAATAGCTTTAAAGTTCTTGGTATAGTCTTTGATAGTGGTTTAAATTGGAAGGATCATATAGACTCTTTATGCTCAAAATTGGATCGTTTCGTTTTTGCCTTGAGAAAGCTTAGGAGGACTGTGTCTATAGAAGCAGCAGTAACAGCCTACCACGGTCATGTATCATCCTTATTGAACTATGGTCTAATAATATGGGGCAACTCTGTTGCAGTAGACAGGGTATTTAAATTACAAAAAAAGTGTATACGCGCTATCAAAAATGCCTGGTTTATGGATAGTTGCAAGCCCATGTTTAAAGAACTTAAAATATTGCCTTTAACATGTATGTATGTTCGTAATATTTGTATCTTTGTCAGGAAGCATCCACGATATTTCAGAACACTTTTAGAAACTAGGGTTAGAACACCCAGAACGCAGTACATGAATCTTTTATATCAACCGCCCAGTCACACAGATATTTACAAGAGGAATTCTTATCATATGTGCACAAAGGTATATAATGCCTTGCCGGAACATGTAAGGGATTTTCAGGGCCCTAAGTTTAAATATAAGTTGACTGAATGGCTTCTGAATAATTGTTTTTACACAATGAATGAATTTTTCAATTATGGCGTCAATAAAAGACAATTTAATTTAGTTCGATGATACCTTTCCAACAAATTGAATGTTGATAAATGTAATATAATAGTAGGTAATATTATTCTTATCAGCTTATCAGAATCTGATTCAGCTGAATTATTTTTCTTTGAATTTTTCTTAATTATTATTATTATTTTTTTCCTTATTGACGAAGCCTTTTGCAGACAATATTTAATGTAATGTTATGTACCTAATTGAATTTTAATCACTATATTTTGATTGACATTATTGTGTACTTAAAATATTTTTTATTGATTTATATTTTTGACTTTTTTTTATTATAATGTATCAATTTCAATATTTGCATGATTCTGATTATTATTATTTTATTTTTTGAATGCTTTTTGGACATAAATATTGTACACCATGCATATGGTAGATTACGGCAGTGTTCTCAATTGTCTGTTACATCATATTGTTTTACCCGTTATCACAATAAATATGATTATTGATTATTGATTATTGAAAAAACCCCAGAAAAAAGACCAATGCTGGGAATCGAACCCAGGTCCTCAGCGTTCCGTGCTGCGTGCTTTACCCCTACACCACCACTGATCTAGAGGTTAGCGACGAATCTTTCCCATACATCGTACATTTCAGTCTGTTATAATCACGTTATGCAGTGATAAAGCACTCATCTAGGTTTATGCCCTCTACCGAGAGACTTTAACACTCCTTCGGAGCTACCCGCTCACCAGGACCAAGAGATGGCGCTACTGTGCAACTTTAAACAAGTCAGATATGAAGTATCTTTTTTATTTATAGTATAGTGTATTTAGTTTGAAATATATGGTTTCATGGGATGACCGTAAAAGTAATAAAAAAATGAAGTTGAAAATAAATAAAAAAATGGGTCCACTACTATTTCTTTTATACATCAATGACCTTCCTGAAGAGTTGCCGTGCCCAATGTCTCTGTTTGCTGACGATATAGCTATTATTGTACCAAACGAAGACAAGAGTATCTCGTTTGAAGATAAAATAAATTCTGCAATTGATGTAGTAAACTCGTGGTTAAATAGAAACAACCTGAAAGTAAATGTGCTGAAGACGTGCTACATGCAGTTCCTCAACTACAAAACCAAGAAAGTTGACCTAAAATTGCACTGTCAGCATCAAATAATACACCAAGCTAATGAAGCTAAATTTCTGGGCATAACTCTGGATCAATACTGTTCATGGAAACGGCATGTAGGGATCATGTGTGACAAACTGGACAGATTTGTTTACGCGCTTAAACAACTGAGAACTATAGCAGGAGAAAAAACAGCACTACTTGCATACCATGGCTATGTGACCTCTGTTCTAAGGTATGGCATAGCGCTGTGGGGTAACTCAACTCACATTAACAAGGTCCTTATTGTTCAGAAGAAATGCGTCAGAGCGGTTTGCGGCGTTGGGCCAAGAATTTCATGTAGACCTTTGTTTCGAAAGCTTGAACTAATCACATTGGTTGGTCTATATGTTCTCGAGTTGTGTTGTTTTGTTCGGAAATTCCCATTCCATTTCGACAAACCAACTATCAACAATAGATTAAGAGAAAGGGATGAGTCTAAACTACTAATGCCTACATGTGGGAGTTCATTATACAGGAGAAACTGCTACATTATGACTATTACTGTGTATAATAGAATTCCAAAAGAAATAAGAAAGTTACCCAACCAATTATTTATGATGAAGTTAAGAAAATGGCTAATACAGAGATGTTTTTATACAATTAGTGAATTTTTAGACTATAGAGAAGAACCTTTACATTACACATGACCTGAATTTAATTAATTTATTGCATCTAATTGTATTATTGTATTAATTGAAATTATTATTGTTCATTTAAATTGATTTTATTATTGTATTAATTACTATATTTACTTTCACAATTTTTGCATGCCACTATTGGCTAAACATGTGATACTAATCTATCTTCTTGTAATATTGTCACCTATATGTACCTACCATGTTTAAGCAAATAAAAATATTATTATTATTATTATTATTATTAAAAAAAGATACTTCATATCTGAGGGATGTGTTTGTCATGAACCAATAGAAACTCTTCATTTAAAAGGTCCTAAGTGAATGAAATGTTTCTATTGGTTCATGACAAACGCATCCCTCGCAACGCATCCTCGCACATCTCGGTGGAGACGCAGCCTTATTCTTATGGTCTAAGTCCCGACCTGTTGCGGTGTAGGGGTTTAGCACGCAGCACGGAATGCTGAGGACCTGGGTTCGATTCCCAGAGCTGTATTCAGTTTGTATTTAGTAAGACTGAAGTGTTGTCATTTTTTTTTGAGTTCTGCGAACTAGACTGGTAGTTTAAAAAAAATGACATGTAAAAGAGCCCTTTGCGGCCTACTTGCAGAATAAACGTTTTGATTTTTGATTTTGATTTAGACGCACTTATAATCTATCTATCTATACATATAATAAATCTGTAACAAGTCGGTGTCTGTACATTGAAGATATTTGAGAAAAACTGTCACTAGGGCTATTTACTAGCGCAATAGAACCCAAAACAATGTTTTTAGAATTATTGTCTGTTTGTCTGTTTGTCTGTGCGTTTGTGCGCGCTAATCTCAGAAACGACTTAACCTAGAAGGATGCGGTTTTCACTGATATGTTGGTATTTTCTTGGATTAACATTTAGTGTTTGTTTCATTTGAATCGGTTCACAAATACGAAAGATACGTCTATTTTAAGAATTTATAGGACAGTTTTTAGAAGTAGTGACTTGGGAGTAGGTACGGTGGTGAATGTGAACGCGGGTGTGCGGGGGGGGTTCAGTGGGGGTCGGTGAGGTGGTGTGGGGTTGCGGGGGGTGGGGGGGTTGCGGGGGGTAATTTTTTTATATCGATGAACTAACGAGCCATAATTGATGAAAAAGCAAATTGGATAAAAAAATAAGCTGCCCAAATTACTAATTCCACGCGGACGGAGTCGCGGGCAAAAGCTAGTAATAATAATAAATCCGCAAAATAGGTACGCCTTTGATGATGATGATGATTAAAATCCTAAACGGGTAGCTGGACTCGCCTGCCCTTCTCTCAAGCATATGTCTGCGCTGCCCCGAACGCCGCAACCGATCTTCCACCTTATTCGCACTACCTTTCCATCGAACTGCATATGCAAGAAGGAACAGATTTTTTGTTAGAGCATGTAAAAATTATAATGATAAATATTCTCATGTCGACATATTTTTCAATACATCAGTACAAAAATTTGTCTCTGCAATTAAAAGATAATAAAATTATATAAAAAAATTGTGTAAAATATGAAAAAACATTGTTATCTAATTCTAATTTAATTAATTTAATTTTATTCATGTGCATGATTACATATGAACTGTGATAAGTTAAGTCGTTTGAACTCGCCTTTTGTTGGCTGAATTCGTGCATGGTACTTTATTGCTTTTGCTTTTACTTATATACATAAAATATTTCCCTTAAATTATTTTAGTAATGTAATTAGTCAATTGTAAAAATAAGTCTTTCTGAGCAACCATAATGTTATAATTCACTAGTGGAAACTTCTTTGGCTTTTGTATTATCTAAATTTCAAATAATCACAAATGTTATTTTTCGCTGTTTGTTTCCCATTATCAATAAAATAAATAAATATTAAATTAGGCTATCCATGCCGATTTCGGCTCCAGCTTTTACTTCTCCTACTTAATTAGTGGATTTTTATTCCTCCATCTGCCCCATTTATCGGCGGAACATGGAATTTGTGGTTAAAAAGATTAAGTCGTCTCTCAAGGTTAAGGAATTTACATTGTTCGTGGTTACAAAGGTTCCGAAAAGTGATAAAATGAAATTTGATGAATGAATGAAGTTTGCTTGTGACTCTTACGGATATTATTTGGTGCCTTCAAAATATAACTCTGACGACCAAATGGCCTAGAAGCATGAGATAGATAGATAGATTCCCGCGTCGGGGCAGATATTAACGACCGCTTTAGCCTAGTTGGTAGTGACCCTGCTTACGAAGCAAGAGGTCCTGGGTTCGAATCCCGGTAAGGGCATTTATTTGTGTGATGAGCACGAATATTAGTTCCTGAGTTATGGATGTTTTCTATGTATTTAAGTATTTATTTAGGGTCTATAATGACTCCCATAAAATTTTAAGTCATAATGTACCATTAGTCATAATCAACGTTAGTCATACAGTGATTTATTTCTGAAACAATTTATTTTTCGGAATTGTTATAAAACAAACCTAACCTAACCTACTGAATTCTATAAGATGGCATTTAAAAAAGTCCTGAAAAAAATACCGTTTCAGGAACAAATCACTGTATGACTAACGTTGATTTTATGACTAATGATACATTATGACTTAAAATTTTATGGGAGAAAAGAGGCACCGATTTATTTATCTATATAAGTATGTTTATCGTTGTCTGGTACCCATAGTACAAGCTTTGCTTAGTTTGGGACTAGGTCGATTTGTATAAGATTGTCCCCTAATATTTAAATATATATATATATTTTTTAAATATTTGTATGAATAATACGAATGTTTGTCCTCGAGTCTTGGGTGTTTACTGTATATTTATCTATATAAGTACCTACGTTTATCCGTTGCCTAGTACCCATAACACAAGCTTTGCATACTTTGGGACTCGTTCAATTGGTGTTAATTGGCCCATGATATTTATTTATTTATTATTTATACATATAACTGACCTGGAATCTTGAACATGAACCGGTCAGCAACTGTGTTTATTTGCAACCGTTTGAACAGCTGCATCCGCGCGATGAAATAGTACATGTCAATTGGTAACGCGCCGTGGTAGTAGATCACGAGGAACGGCCCCTGAGGGATATTCTCCATGCCTTGGATTTCATACCCTAGGGGGAGAAATTAGTTTGTCAATACAATTTGGAAATTTACTACTGATAAGACTTCAGCATTCTGGCAAATGATTTATTACAGTTAAAAAGATCAAAAATTCAACAAAAGCGTTTTCACTTCTCATGCTCTTAAAATGTTACTTTAGTCTCTGCATATCGGGACTAAAGCTCTTTTTTGATCTCAAGGGATTAAAGTAAAATTTTTTTAATTGACTATGGAAACCCCTAAACTGCCAATCACGGTGTTTGTGAATGGAGGATTATCGCCATTTTCAGTAACTGGGTATAGACAATTTTAAAGCTTTCCACAGACCGAAGCGCGCTGCGGACGCACTGTAACGCCCTGCGCTTCGGTCTGTGGAAGCCTTTAGGGCGTGGAAATAACCTCAAAATGACAACTGTATAAAAAATATTTAAAAAATAATAATTTCGTGAAACACATTGAATAATTACGAATATTAATCTATTTAATTATAAAATATTAAAGATGAATTCATTTTGTTTTGCACGTAAAGAAAGATTTCCTTTAGCTTAGGTGTTTTTAATTTGTTATTTTTTAAGAACGCTGTCGGCAAAGCAGTTCCCTGCTCTGTCGATAAAATAGCAATCCGCACTGTCGGCAAAGCAGTGCTGGAGTGTACGGTAGATAGAGCAGTTACGTTTGAATGTTAATATGGCGTGACTTCAAAATAATGCGATGTCAGTTGCATTTAATAGTAAATAGAAAGTATAATTAGATATAATTTAACAAAGAATTGGCATATAGAAAATAAACTTAAAAAGTCGTTTCTTTATTCACTGGTAAGTGTTTCAGTTAACAATATATTTTGTGTGTGAACTTAGATCAATTAGGTTAATTTATTTGCTGATTCTAATGAATGAACAATTATCATTCTTACATGCATAGTCCAATTAGTTTTAACATTTGAAGCGTCACTTTACAAAAAAATATAAAAGAAAAAAAAAAGACAGCGGTATTTTTTTTGCTATTTGAATTTTGAACAGATGTCCATTGCTCGTATTGAGCATACGTTGTAAAAAAGTAATTTTGTACGTCGTTTTTTCCTCGCATTCAAAGTGAAAAGTAGAGTGTTTAACGCGGGACTAATCTACCATAATGACAACTCGAATTATAGCCTCCCTCGCTATCGCTCGGGTGGCTAAATATCTCGTGTCATTATGGCTTGTTTTAGTCCCTTGTTGAACAATCTACTATTGTCTCTTCAATGTAAAAAGCTGCATATTTTTTTTTATCAAAATTCAAAATTGATGAAGCCGTTAAAACAACAACAACAAACAGCGTAAACAGCGAAGAGACAACAAGGAGAGAGTCCGTAAATAAGGGAATAAAATAAGATACTTTTGTAAGGATTAAAAACGCATCCCAATTGGTTCACCCGTTTAAGAGCTATGATTCTACAGACAGACACACAGAAATACAGACAGACAAACAAACACACGCGCACACACACACACAAACACACAAACACACATACACACACACACACACACACACACACACACACACACACACACACACACACACACACACACACACACACACACACACACACACACACACACACACACACATAGCAGTCAAACTTATAGAACCCCTATCTTTTTATTTCATACTAAATACAAACTGAAATATGGATGCACAGAAAAAAACCCAGAAAAAAGACCAGCACTGGGAATCGAACCCAGGTCCTTAGCATTCTTTGCCACGTGCCATTCCCCTACACCGCCACTGGTCAGGAGTTTAGACGCGAATTTTTCCTATACATCCATATCTCAATCTGTTAGATCAACACTTGCAGTGATACAGTGCCATCTATGTTATACCCTCATCGAGAGATTTCAACACTTCTTCGGAACTACCCGCTCACCCGGACAAGAGATGTCGCTACTTAGCCAAACTTTAACAAGTTTGATATGAAGTATCTTTTGTATTTTTATTTTTCAACTTCGTTTTTTATCTATCCCTATCTTTTTGTGTCGGGGTTAAAAAAACAATGTTAAGTAATAAGATTTGGTGCGGGATTATGGAATAGATAAAATCGCCGCTAGCGACACCTAGTTTCATATGCAGAGTAGTGTTATTAGTTACCATGCCACAGCCACCCATGAGCATCCCATAAAGCACAGACTGTCAGTCTTGCCGCCTGTCGCCAGTCATTTTGAACTCCATCTACCACTCGGAAGCTACAAATAGAAACTACATTAATTATGTGCATCAACTGTTAAATATTAGGTAGTCTGTTATTAATTCAAGACCAAGATCCAAATGTTTGAATCACCACAAAGAGCTCTTTAATGGTGGGCATTGACGATCAGTTTTTCGCGTCAGTTAAACTGACGTCAATCCAAAATTTGATCGTCAGTGTCGAATCATCACTCCAGAGTTTTGATGATTCGACACTGACGATCAAATTTTGGATTGACGTCAGTTTAACTGACGCGAAAAACTGATCGTCAATGCCCACCATTAAAAGTTCCCAGTTTTTATAGAAAATAACCATTTTTGCTAAAAACTATGTGGCAAGAAACATAGCAGAAAGTCATGCCTGATCACTGCCGTAGGAAACAGCAAAAACAGGAATTACAAACGTAGTTGACATGTGTAGTATCCGTACCAAGTACTAAAAACAACTAGTTCCTGTTATTGTAGTAGAATAAACTATTCCCATCTCCTTTCTGCTCTTAGTACATGTCACTAGTAGAACATCTCGAGAGCGGGCAATCGAACTGAATCGCTCCGAAGTACTCCGAATAACTCCGACTGACCGACCAGCCTAGCGCCAACCGAACTGAACGGTGTGGACTTGCAATTAGTGAGCAATTCCTAGCAGTAGACTAGCCTTGTCAACTAGTAGTTTGAGTGAAAGTGAGATAGCACAAAGAAACGGACCGGATATTGGAACATAAGCAAAGCATGCATAGATTATATTATTTACTAGCTTTTGCCCGCGGCTTCGCTCGCGTGTACCACGAGTATTCCAAAGATCTAAGATATCAAGCAAGCAAGCATGCACGCAAGCAAGCAAGCGTGCATGAAAGCGTGCAAGTAAGCGTGCAAACAAGCGTGCAAGCAAGCCCGACTAAACTTCAGGTAGATACGGTCCTTTACAGTATTTCTTTATATACAATGTTTTTCACTAATTCAGAAGCGGGCACTAAAATAACCAGGCTTGTTAATAATATAAAACCTATTATTACTTTCCCCTGTCCTGCATTAGGTATAAGTACCTGGGCGACCGAGCTCTGCTCGGGCAGAAACTCGGTACCAAGCGTTTTCCCAGAGATAAGACCAAGCTAGATCAATTTTTCATCCCCGAAAACCCCCAAATACCAAATTTCATCGAAATCGTTGGAGCCGTTTCCGAGATCCTGATTATATACACCGGAGGGGTGGGGGGGGGGGGTGATAGGGGGGGGAGGGGATGCGGGGGAGGGAGCGCGGGGGTATTAAAGGGGGGATGAAAATTTCATTGATTTTGCCGTAGGATGCACCGTTTTCAAGATATTTGACAAAAACACCGGAGGGGGGGGGGGGGTGAGTCACGTTAAACTATCGTCCGTAAACCGACTTTACAGACAACCGGCTTTTCCTGTTCTGTGCTCCCAATAGGGAACGTGCACATAGACGGTGCTGCCAACTGGTGCCATAAGGGTGCCATCAATTTGAATGTTTTACCTTGATAAGTTTGTTTTACTGTCCGCATAGTGTCTCTTCTGTCGCATTAGTGCTGCCGCCTATAGTTACTGCACGTTCCCTATAATACTTTTTCTAACAAAAAAGTAACTTTTTCTCACAAAAAAGTAACTTTTTCTCACAAAAAAGTAACTTTTTCTCACAAAAAAGTAACTTTTTCTCACAAAAGAAGAAACTTGACGTTTTCTCATAAAAAAAAAACTTAAAAAAAAAACTAAAAATCTTGAAAAAAAACGTGGACTCGAACCGAGGACGGCTGGGTCCGCGACCACCCGATTCCTAATGTGCCATTATGATCTGCTCGAAGTCGGCGAAATTTAGCTTTATATTCTAATGCAAACAAAAATAGCCGGAAAACACGAGTAAAAGCGATTTTCTGAAAATGAAACATAGCTAGATCAGTTTTTCATCCCCGAAAACCCCCACATACCAAATTTCATCGAAATCGTTGGAGCCGTTTCCGAGATCCTGATTATATATATATATATACATATATACAAGAATTGCTCGTTTAAAGGTATTAGATTAAATGTTTTCTGACCTTCTACGGAAACTTGAGTAACTGGAAGCGCTGTGTACCTACTTAGCATTGATATTATACATAGTACCTGGGCGACCGAGCTCTGCTCGGGCAGAAACTCGGTACCAAGCGTTTTCCCAGAGATAAGACCAAGCTAGATCAATTTTTCATCCCCGAAAACCCCCAAATACCAAATTTCATCGAAATCGTTGGAACCGTTTCCGAGATCCTGATTATATACACCGGAGGGGTGGGGGTGGGGGGGGGGGGGGGGTTGAGAGGGGGGGAGGGGATGCGGGAGAGGGAGCGCGGGGGCATTAAAGGGGGGATGAAAATTTCATTGATTTTGCCGTAGGATGCACCGTTTTCAAGATATTTGACAAAAACACCGGAGGGGGTGGAGCGGTGAGTCACGTTAAACTATCGTCCGTAAACCGACTTTACAGACAACCGGCTTTTCCTGTTCTGTGTGCTCCCAATAGGGAACGTGCACATAGACGGTGCTGCCAACTGGTGCCATAAGGGTGCCATCAATTTGAATGTTTTACCTTGATAAGTTTGTTTTACTGTCCGCATAGTGTCTCTTCTGTCGCATTAGTGCTGCCGCCTATAGTTACTGCACGTTCCCTATAATACTTTTTCTAACAAAAAAGTAACTTTTTCTTGCAAAAAAATAACTTTTTCTCACAAAAAAGTAACTTTTTCTCACAAAAGAAGAAACTGGACGTTTTCTCATAAAAAATAAACTTAAAAAAAAAACTAAAAATCTTGAAAAAAAACGTGGTATCGAACCGAGGTCGGCTGGATCCGCGACCACCCGATTTCTAATGTGCCATTATGATCTGCTCGAAGTCGGCGAAATTTAGCTTTATATTCTACTGCAAACAAAAATAGCCGGAAAACACGAGTAAAAGCGATTTTCTGAAAATGAAACATAGCTAGATCAGTTTTTCATCCCCGAAAACCCCCACATACCAAATTTCATCGAAATCGTTGGAGCCGTTTCCGAGATCCTGATTATATATATATATATACAAGAATTGCTCGTTTAAAGGTATTAGATTATAGTATTTTGTAAAGGTGTTGTGTGACCTAACCGCTAAGGAGTTATACCCTCCATCATCAGCTCATCTGAATAACCAGAAAGAATACAACTAAAGTTCTATATGTGCATATGATATTTAAAGAAACTTCCTAAAACTCCTAACCGTTAAGGAGTTTAACCTTCCATCATCAGCTCACCCGGATAACCTGAAAGAATACAACAATCGGTCTATACGTACCTATAATATTTGAAAAATTATCCTCAACTCCTAACCGTTAAGGAGATTTACCTTCCATCATCAGCTCATCAACATGAGATGATGTCTACCAGACGCAAACACTTAAATAGCTTGAGAAAATATATGAAAAACGTAATGCGTGCCTACAAAATTTGAGGGTTGCCCTCGATTTCCTTGAGATCCCGTCATCAGATCCTGATTTGGTGACAATGGGACCATCTCAGGAGTATATTGTATTCTTTCGAATAAAAAAATAATTTTTATAATCGGTCCACAATTGACCGAGAAATCGGTGAACATACCTACATAAAAAATTACATCCACAAGCATAACCTCCTTTTTTTTTAAGTCGGCTAAAGAACCCTTTGCGGCCTACTTACAGCATAAACTTATGAATTTTGAAATTTTAGCTTACAACCAGTAAAACGCAAAATCCCGTTTTTTCCCGTTCCCGTTCGAATTTTGGGAAATGCTTTCTTAATGCTCCTCTACACTCCCCAAGGAACCCACTTGCCAAATTTCAGCTTTCTATGACCAGTAAAACGAAAAATCCCGTTTTTCCCGTTCCCGTGGGAATTTTGGAAAGTCCTCTCTCAATGCTCCTCTACACTCCCCAAACAACCTACATGCCGAATTTCAGCTTTCTACGACCAGTAAAACGAAAAATCCCGTTTTTTCCCGTTCCCGTAGGAATTTTGAAAAGTGGCCTCCTAATCCTCCTGTACACTCTCCAAGCAACCTAGATGCCGAATATCAGCTTTCTACGACCAGTAAAACGAAAAATACTGTTTTTTCCTTATCCCGTGGGAATTTCCAAAAATCCTTATAAGGGTTTTTTACTATTATAATTACCTACTTCTATGCAAAATTTCAAGTGTCTAGTAATTATAGTTCATAGGATCCCGTTGAACTGAATATATAAATCCCGTTTTTTCCTTATCCCGTGGGAATTTTGGAAAATCCTGAAATATGTGTTTTAAATAATGTAATACCTACTTGTGTATCAAGTGTGAAGAGTCTAGTTATTATAGTTACTGAGATAGGGTCACTCGGAATCGAATATATAAATCCCGTTTTTTCCCGTCCCCGTGGGAATTCCCAAAAATCCTTCCTTAGTGGATGCCTACATTGTATAAGGTATCTATGTGCAAAACTTCAAGTCTCTAGGTCCAGTGGTTTGGGCTGTGCGTTGATATATCAACAGTCATTTAGTTTTTTTAGAAATTTCAACCCCATCGCACCCCATCCAGGGAGATGGTATTTTACGTCCGCCACGTTGGATTTTAAAACCGTTGTTGTTTTCATAACCAGCGACCCGATAAACCATAGAAACAACACCCATGTTGATTTTCAGACTTTGTTACCCCTTTTCCCCCTTTTAGGGGTTGAATTCTCAAAAAACCTGAAACACGTGTTTACTCATTTATCATTAGGAGTACTTCTGTGAAGTTTCGAATAAAATAGTCCAACGAATCTTGTTTCCCCATACAAACTTTGGACCCCCGTTTCATCCCCTTAGGGAGTGAATTTTGAAAAATCCTTTCTTAGTGCACCCCTAGACCTTATAAGGAACATACATGCCAAATTTGGAATCTCTAGGCCCAGTGGTTTGGGCTGTGCGTTGATATGTCAGTCAGTCAGTTTCTTCTTTTATATATTAAGACTAGCTTTTGCCCGCGGCTTCGCTCGCGTGTACCATGAGTATTCCAAAGAACCAAGATATCAAGCAAGCAAGCATACAGGCAAGCAAGCAAGCAGGTCCACAATTGACCAAGAAATCGGTGAACATACCTACATAAAAAAATACATAAGGTGGAATGCATAACCTCCTCCTTTTTTAGAAGTCGGTTAAAGAGCCCTTTGCGGCCTATTTACAGTATAAACTTACAATACTTATACTTACTACTTATTTTAGCTTTTTACAACCAGTAAAACGCAATATCCCGTTTTTTCCCGTTCCCGTAAGAATTTCGGGAAATTTTTTCTTAATGCTCCCCTACACTCCCCAAGGAACTCACCTGCCAAATTTCAGCTTTCTATGACCAGTAAAACGAAAGATCCCGTTTTTCCCGTTCCCGTGGGAATTTTGGAAAGTCCTCTCTCAGTGCTACTTTACACTCCCCAAACAACCTACATGCTGAATTTCAGCTTTCTACGGCCAGTAAAACATAAAGTCCCGTTTTTTCCCGTTCCAGTGGGAATTTTGGAAATCCCTCTCTTAATCCTCCTCAACACTCCCCAAGGAACCCACTTGCCAAATTTCAGCTTTCTATGACCAGTAAAACGAAAAATCCCGTTTTTCCCTTTCCCGTGGGAACTTTGAAAAGTCCTCTCTCAATGCTCCTCTACACTCCCCAAAAAACCTACATGCCGAGTTTCAGCTTTCTACGACCAGTAAAAAAAAAGTCCCGTTTTTTCCCGTTCCCGTGGGAATTTTGGAAAGCCCTCTCTCAATCCTCCTCTACACTCCCTAAGCAACCTACATGCCGAATTTTAGCTTTCTACAACCAGTAAAACGAAAAATCCCGTTTTTTCCCGTACCCGTGGGAATTTTGGAAAACCCTCTCTTAATTCTCCTCTACACTCTCCATGCAACCTACATGCCAAATTTCAGCTTTCTATGACCAGTAAAACGAAAAGTCCCGTTTTTTTCCCGTTCCCGTGGGAATTTTGGAAAGCCCTCTCTCAATGCTCCTCTACACTCCCGCAACCTACATGCCGAATTTCAACTTTCTACGACCAGTTAAACGAAAAATCCCGTTTTTTCCCGTTCCCGTGGGAATTTTGGAAAGTCCTCTCTTAATGCTCCTCTAAACTCCCCGAGCAACCTACATGCTGAATTTCAACTTTCTACGACCAGTAAGACGAAAAATCCCGTTTTTTCCCGTTCCCGTGGGAATTTTGAAAAGTCCTCTCTCAATGCTCCTCTACACTCCCCAAGCAACCTACATGCCGAATTTCAACTTTCTACGACCAGTAGAACGAAAGATCCCGTTTTTTCCCGTTCCCGTGGGAATTTTGGAAAGTCTTCGCTCAAGGCTCCTCTACACTCCCCAAGCAACCTACATGCGGAATTTCAGTTTTCTACGACCAGAAAACGAAAAATCTCGTTTTTTCCTTATCCCGTGGGAATTTCCGAAAATCCTTGAAACAGTTTTTCACTATTATAATTACCTACTTCTATGCCAAATTTGAAGAGTCTAGTAATTATGGTTCATAGGATTCCGTTGAACTGAATATATAAATCCGGTTTTTTTCTTATCCCGTGGGAATTTTGAAAAATCCTGATTGTAATATTTTAACTAATGTAATACCTATTTGTATATCAAATTTGAAGAGTCTAGTTATTATAGTTACTGAGATAGGGTCACTCGGAATCGAATATATAAATCCCGTTTTTTCCCGTTCCCGTGGGAATTTTGGAAATTCCTCTCTCAATGCTCCTCTACACTCCCCAAGCAACCTTCATGCCGAATTTCAGCTTTCTACGACCAGTAAAACGAAATATCCCGTTATTTCTTTATCCCGTGGGAATTTCCAAAAATCCTTAAAACTGTTTTTTACTATTACAATTACCTACTTCTATGCCAAATTTGAAGAGTCTAGTAATTATAGTTCATAGGATTCCGTTGAACTGAATATATAAATCCCGTTTATTCCTTATCCCGTGAGAATTTTGAAAAATCCTGAAATCGATGTTTTCATTATTGTAATACCTACTTGTGTATCAAATTTGAAGAGTCTAGTTATTATAGTTACTGAGATACGGTCACTCGGAATCGAATCTATAAATCCCGTTTTTTCCCGTTCCCGTGGGAATTCCCAAAAATCCTTCCTTAGTGGATGCCTACATTGTATAAGGAATCTATTTGCAAAATTTCAAGTCTCTAGGTCCGGTGGTTTGGGCTGTGCGTTGATATATCAACAGTCAGTCAGTCAGTCAGTCAGTTTAGAATTTTATATATATAGACTAGCTTTTGCCCGCGGCTTCGCTCGCGTGTACCATGAGTATTCCAAAGAACCAAGATATCAAGCAAGCAAGCATACAGGCAAGCAAGCAAGCAGGTCCACAATTGACCAAGAAATCAGTGAACATACCTACATAAAAAAATACATAAGGTGGAATGCATAACCTCCTCCTTTTTTAGAAGTCGGTTAAAGAGCCCTTTGCGGCCTATTTACAGTATAAACTTATGCATTTTGAAATTTTAGCTTTTTACAACCAGTAAAACTCAAAATCCTGTTTTTTTCCCGTTCCCATAAGAATTTCGGATGATACTTTCTTAATACTCCCCTACATTTCCCAAGGAGGTACTTGCCAAATTTCAGCTTTCTACGACCAGTAAAACGAAAAATCCCGTTTTTTTCCGTTCCCGTGGGAATTTTGGAAAGTCCTCTCTCAATGCTCCTCTACACTCTCCAAGCAACCTCATGCCGAAATTCAGCTCTCTACGACCAGTAAAACGAAAAATCCCGTTTTTTTTCCGTTCCCGTAGGAATTTTGAAAAGTCCTCTCTCAATGCTTCTCTACACTCCCCAAGCAACCTACATGCCGAATTTCAGCTTTCTATGACCAGTTAAACGAAAAATCCCGTTTTTTTCCCGTTCCCATAGGAATTTTAGAAAGTCCTCTCTCAATGCTCCTCTACACTCCCCAAGCAACCTCATGTAGAATTTCAGCTTTCTGCGACCAGTAAAACGAAAAATCCCGTTTTTTTCCCGTTCCCGTAGGAATTTTAGAAAATCCTCTCTCAATGCTCCTCTACACTCCCCAAGCAACCTCATGCAGAATTTCAGCTTTCTGCGACCAGTAAAACGGAAAATCCCGTTTTTCCCGTTCCCGTGGGAATTTTGGATAGTCCTCTCGTAATACTCTTTTACACTTCGCAAGCAACCTAAATGCCAAATTTCAGCTTTCTACGACCAGTAAAACGAAAAATCCCGTTATTTCCCGTTCCCGTGGGAATTTTGAATAGCCCTTTCTCAATCCTCCTCTACACTCTCCAAGCAACCTACTTGCCGAATTTCAGCTTTCTACGACCAGTAAGACGAAAAATCCCGTTTTTTTCCGTTCCCGTAAGAATTTTGAAAAGTCCTCTCTCAATGCTCCTCTATACTCCCCAAGCAACCTACATGCTGAATTTCAACTTTCTACGACCCCGAAAACGAAAAATCTCGTTTTTTCCTTACCCCGTGGGAATTTCCGAAAATCCTTGAAACCGTTTTTTACTATTATAATTACCTACTTCTATGCCAAATTTGAAGAGTCTATTAGTTACAGTTCATAGGATTCCGTTGAACTGGATATATAAATATCGTTTTTTTCCTTATCCCGTGGGAATTTTGAAAAATCCTGAAATTGATGTTTTAACTAATGTAATACCTACTTGTGTATCAAATTTGAAGAGTCTAGTTATTATAGTTACAGAGATACGGTCACTCGGAATCGAATATATAAATCCCGTTTTTTCCCGTTCCCGTGGGAATTTTGGAAATTCCTCTCTCAATGCTCCTTTACACTCCCCAAGCAACCTACATGCCGAATTTCAGCTTTCTACGACCAGTAAAACGATAAATCCCGTTTTTTCTTTATCCCGTGGGAATTTCTGAAAATCCTTAAAACTGTTTTTCACTATTATAATTACCTACTTCTATGCCAAATTTGAAGAGTCTAGTAATTATGGTTCATAGGATTCCGTTAAACTGAATATATAAATCCGGTTTTTTTCTTATCCCGTGGGTATTTTGAAAAATCCTGATTTTAATATTTTAACTAATGTAATACCTATTTGTATATCAAATTTGAAGAGTCTAGTTATTATAGTTACTGAGATAGGATCACTCGAAATCGAATATATAAATCCCGTTTTTTCCCGTTCCCGTGGGAATTTTGGAAATTCCTCTCTCAATGCTCCTCTACACTCCCCAAGCAACCTTCATGCCGAATTTCAGCTTTCTACGACTAGTAAAACGAAATATCCCGTTTTTTCTTTATCCCGTGTTAATTTCCAAAAATCCTTAAAACTGTTTTTTACTATTACAATTACCTACTTCTATGCCAAATTTGAAGAGTCTAGTAATTATAGTTCATAGGATTCCGTTGAACTGAATATATAAATCCCGTTTATTCCTTATCCCGTGAGAATTTTGAAAAATCCTGAAATTGATGTTTTCATTATTGTAATACCTACTTGTGTATCAAATTTGAAGAGTCTAGTTATTATAGTTACTGAGATACGGTCACTCGGAATCGAATATATAAATCCCGTTTTTTCCCGTTCCCGTGGGAATTCCCGAAAATCCTTCCTTAGTGGATGCCTACATTGTATAAGGAATCTATGTGCGAAATTTCAAGTCTCTAGGTCCAGTGGTTTGGGCTGTGTGTTGATATATCAACAGTCAGTCAGTCAGTCAGTCAGTCAGTTTAGAATTTTATATATATAGACTAGCTTTTGCCCGCGGCTTCGCTCGCGTGTACCATGAGAATTCCAAAGAACCAAGATATCAAGCAAGCAAGTATACAGGCAAGCAAGCAAGCATGCAAGCAAGATTGCATGCGTGTCAATGGGACCATCTCAGGAGTATATTATATTCTTTCGAATAAAAAAATAATTTTTAAAATCGGTTCACAATTGACCGAGAAATCGGTGAACATACCTACATAAAAAAATACATAAAATGGAATGCATAACCTCCTCCTTTTTTTAAGTCGGTTAAAGAGCCCTTTGCGGCCTACTTACAGTATAAACTTATGCATTTTGAAATTTTAGCTTACAACCAGTAAAACGCAAAATCCCGTTTTTTCCCGTTCCCGTAAGAATTTCGGAAAATACTTTCTTAATACGGGGAAAGTCCTCTCTCAATGCTCCTCTACACTCCCCAAGCAACTCATGCCGAATTTCAGCTTTCTACGACTAGTAAAACGAAAAATCCCGTTTTTTCCAGTTCCCGTGGGAATTTTGGAAAGTCCTCTCTCAATGCTCCTCTACACTCCCCAAGCAACCTCATGCCGAATTTCAGCTTTCTATGACCAGTAAAATGAAAAATCTCGTTTTTCCCGTTCCCGTGGGAATTTTGGATAGTCTTCTCTTAATGCTTTTCTACACTACCCAAGGAACCTAACTACTTGCCAAATTTCAGCTTTCTACGATCAGTAAAACGAAAAATCCCGTTTTTTCCCGTTCCCGTGGGAAATTTGGAAAGTCCTCTCTCAATGCTCCTCTACACTCCCCAAGCAACCTCATGCCGAATTTCAGCTTTCTACGCCCAGTAAGACGAAAAATCTCGTTTTTTCCCGTTCCCGTAGGAATTTTGAAAAGTCCTCTATTAATGCTCCTCTACACTCCCCAAGCAACCTACATGCCGAACTTCAACTTTCTACGACCAGTAAAACGAAAAATCCCGTTTTTTCCCGTTCCCGTGGGTATTTTGGAAAGTCCTCTCTCAATGATCCTCTACACTCCCCATGCAACCTCATGCCGAATTTCAGCTTTCTACGCCCAGTAAGACGAAAAATCCCGTTTTTTCCCGTTCCCGTAGGAATTTTGAAAAGTCCTCTATTAATGCTCCTCTGCACTCCTCAAGCAACCTACATGCCAAACTTCAACTTTCTACGACCAGTAAAACGAAAAATCCCGTTTTTTCCCGTTCCCGTAGGAATTTTGGAAAGTCCTCTCTCAATACTCCTCTACACTCCCCAAGCAACCTACTTGCCGAATTTCAGCTTTCTACGACCAGAAAACGAAAAATCTCGTTTTTTCCTTATCCCGTGGGAATTTCCGAAAATCCTTGAAATTTTTTTTACTATTATCATTACCTACTTCTATGCCAAATTTGAAGAGTCTAGTAATTACAGTTTATAGGATTCCGTTGAACTGAATATATAAATCCCGTTTTTTTCCTTATTTCGCGGGAATTTTGAAAAATCCTGAAATTATTGTTTTAACTAATATAATACCTACTTGTGTATTAAATTTAAAGAGGCTAGTTTTTATAGTTACAGAGATACGGTCACTAGGAATCGAATATATAAATCCCGTATTTTCCCGTTCCCGTGGGAATTTTGAAAAGTCCTCTCTCAAGGCTCCTCAACACTCCCCAAGCAACCTACATGCCGAATTTCAGCTTTCTTCGACCAGAAAACGAAAAATCTCGTTTTTTCCTTATCCCGTGGGAATTTCCGAAAATCCTTGAAATAGTTTATTACTATTATAATTACCTACTTCTTTGCTAAATTTGAAGAGTCTAATAATTACAGTTCATAGGATTCCGTTGAACTGAATATATAAATCCCGTTTTTTTCCTTATCCCGTGGGAATTTTGAAAAATCCTGAAATTAATGTTTTAACTAATAAAATACCTACTTGTGTATCAAATTTGAAGAGTCTAGATATTATAGTTACAGAGATACGGTCACTCGGAATCGAATATATAACTCCCGTTTTTTCCCGTTCCCGTGGGAATTTTGGAAATTCCTCTCTCAATGCTCCTCTACACTCCCCAAGCAACCTATATGCCGAATTTTAGCTTTCTACGACCAGTAAAACGAAAAATCCCGTTTTTTCCTTATCCCGTGGGAATTTACGAAAATCCTTAAAATAGTTTTTTACTATTATAATTACCTACTTCTATGCCAAATTTGAAGAGTCTAGTAATTGTAGTTTATAGGATTCCGTTGAACTGAATATATAAATCCCGTTTTTTCCTTATCTCGTAGGAATTTTGAAAAATCCTGAAATTAATGTTTTAACTAATGTAATACCTACTTGTGTATCAAATTTAAAAAGTCTAGTTATTATAGTTACAGAGATACGGTCACTCGAAATCGAATATATAAATCCCGTTTTTTCCCGTTCCCGTGGGGATTCCCGAAAATCCTTCCTTAGTGGATGCCTACATTGTATAAGGAATCTATGTGCAAAATTTCAAGTCTCTAGGTCCGGTGGTTTGGGCTGTGCGTTGATATATCAACAGTCAGTCAGTCAGTCAGTCAGTTTAGAATTTTATATATATAGACTAGCTTTTGCCCGCGGCTTCGCTCGCGTGTACCATGAGAATTCCAAAGAACCAAGATATCAAGCAAGCAAGCATACAGCAAGCAAGCAAGCATGCAAGCATGCAAGCAAGCATGCATGCACGCTTGCTTGCTTGCGTGACAATGGGACCATCTCAGGAGTATATTATATTCTTACGAAAAAAAAAAAAATTTAAATTCGGTCCGCAATTGACCGAGAAATCGGTGAACAGCCTACATAAAAAAATACATAAAGTGGAATGCATAACCTCCTCCTTTTTTTGAAGTCGGTTAAAGAGCCCTTTGCGGCCTGCTTACAGTATAAACTTTGAATTTTGAAATTTTAGCTTACAACCAGTAAAACGCGAAATCCCGTTTTATCCCGTTACCTACCGTAAGAATTTCGGGAAATACTTACTACTCCCCTACACTCCCCAAGGAACCCACTTTGAAAAATTTCAGCTTTCTACGACCAGAAAAATGAAAAATCCCGTTTTTCCCGTTCCAGTGGGAATTTTGGATAGTCCTCTCTTAATGCTTTTCTACACTCCCCAAGGAACCCACTTGCCAAATTTCAGCTTTCTACGACCAGTAAAACGAAAAATCCCATTTTTTCCCGTTCCCGTGGGAATTTTGGAAAGTCCTCTCTCAATGCTCCTCTACACTCCCCAAGCAACCTACGTGCCGAATTTCAACTTTCTACGACCAGTAAAACGAAAAATCCCGTTTTTCCCGTTCCCGTGGGAATTTTGGAAAGTCCTCTCTTAATGCTCCTCTAAACTCCCCGAGCAACCTACATGCCGAATTTCAACTTTCTACGACCAGTAAAACGAAAAATCCCGTTTTTTCCCGTTCCCGTGGGAATTTTGGAAAGTCCTTTCTCAAGGCTCCTCTACACTCCCCAAGCAACCTACATGCCGAATTTCAGCTTTCTACGACCAGAAAACGAAAAATCTCGTTTTTTCCTTATCCCGTGGGAATTTCCGAAAATCCTTGAAACTGTTTTTTACTATTATAATTACCTACTTCTATGCCAAATTTAAAGAGTCTAATAATTACAGTTCATAGGATTCCGTTGAACTGAATATATAAATCCCGTTTTTTTCCTTATCCCATGGGAATTTTGAAAAATCCTGAAATTAATGTTTTAACTAATATAATACCTACTTGTGTATCAAATTTGAAGAGTCTAGTTATTATAGTTACAGAGATACGGTCACTCGGAATCGAATATATAAATCCCGTTTTTTCCCGTTCCCGTGGGAATTCCCAAAAATCCTTCCTTAGTGGATGCCTACATTGTATAAGGAATCTATGTGCAAAATTTCAAGTCTCTAGGTCCAGTGGTTTGGGCTGTGCGTTGATATATCAACAGTCAGTCAGTCAGTCAGTTTAGAATTTTATATATATAGATTACGTACTAGTAGAACTAAGACCGAAGTAGTACATTTGCACGATTGTACTAGTTAGGAGCGAACAAGCACTCACAATTCTACGTAGTTTCGTTTTAATTCAAAAGGCAAAAGATGAAGTATGTTCTCAGTCAATAATTTCTTCAGAATAGTTTTTCATGCGTTCTTTTGGGCCAAATTGTATGCTTCTGCGAATTGTGTGCTCAATTACAAGTTCCTGACCTTTATAAAGAACAGGACCTGACCTTTATCTTTATCTTTTTCGGCCGTCTACTGTCAAAGCTCAAAGGTCACAATTTGATGCCAATTATTTTTATCTCATCAAACTAATAGGATATTACTTAAAACAGACATGCATGCGTCTGACTTATTTATTTATTTAATGAAATAATAACACAGCATGACAGTCAAACCATGGCACTGTGAAATTCAAACAATAGTAGGTAATAAGCATAATATGAGATAACAACAGCAAGATACAACAACAACAATAAGATTACAAATGATATTAAAAATTCACAAATAGTTTACTGAAGACGGACGGTCATCTTTCACCTCACAGAATTTTATACACTCATCACATATAATGCTCCAGTCACTCGCAAAAATGTCACAGGTGTTAATGCAAGAAGCTCATTAAGGTTGTGTAAAGCGCGAACAAGAGGTGAACTCTTGTACGACACCGTGCGCGCCTTAGGAACCGCCAGTAGGTCACTGATGGTGAGGACTTATGATCACTGGTAGATAATATAGTGTCTTTGACATGTTTGTTTGGTCCGGATTTATATTTAATCACAATTGAGACGTTCACCTTTCATCGCCTGGCTGCGTGGATACAGTTACTAAGGCAGGCAGTTATTAAGGGGGCATTGTCCACGCGAAATTTTGAGTGCTATTTGGTGAAGTGATATTAGAATCCGGGTATAAATCAGACCTGCGTACTATCTATCGACTCCCGAATCTGAATAAACGCGATTTCATAAGTGAATTAGAAAAAATCTTGAAAAAAAATTCTTGTAAAAATAACTGTCTGGTTGTTGGTGACTGTAACTTAGATATTAAAGACGCGACCCCTTTGGTAAGTTCCTATCTTAATTCTTTAAATGAACTGGGTTTTGATTGTTGTATATCACAATACACTAGAGTAGAGACAACCCAAAAAAGCACCTCAAGGTCATGTATTGATCATTATATTCATCCGCGATCTGAACGGCGGACTGGGTGGTAAGAGTGTGAATCACTCCGTGCGCTCAGCTGTTGTGAAAAATGCGCTCGCCGACCATTACATAACTGGTTTAGCTCTTATCAGCCACGACCCCATTATACATTGTAAGTGTGTGCCTATAACCAAGATAGATGACAACATTATAAGACAGGAACTTACTAAAGTGAATTGGAGCCCCGTTTATTGTATGGATGAACCTAATGATATTTTAAGTTTTATAAATAATACATTCGAGGAAATATATAAAAAAAGTAAATATAAAAAAATATAATTCCTTATAAAAACATTAATAATTGTAAGTGGATAACTGAGAAGCTAGTTAATATGTCAAAGAAAAGGGCGAATTACTAAAATTAGACACTCTGAGGGACACTAATAATAGACATAATGAATTAATTTATAAAAAGTATAGAAATAGGGCTAATAAATTAATAACTAGGGCTAGAATAATTCAATTAAAAAAGATATTGTTGTAAACTAAAGAAATCCCAAAAAAATGTGGGATATTATAAATAAATTAACGGGTAAGATCGTGCATGCAGTAGATGATTTGCTTATGAAATACTTTAGAATGAAGCCTAAATTAATATCAAATCTGTTCGCTAGAGATTTTGAATCAAATGTGAGTAATGTATTTAATGACTGTGGCGTGCCTTTGCTTGATGAAAATACGTTTATAAATATACCAAATGTATCATTTAGATTAAAGAAGTTAAACGAACAAGTTCTTTTAAAAATACTCAACAACATTAATGACAAAAAAACCCTGGATTTGATAAAATACGCGCCAGAGACATTAAATATATTTCTTCTGAAATTGCTCCAGTGCTAACCCATTTAATAAATACATGTATTGAACGTAGATTATATCCAGATAATTTAAAAATTGGTGTAGTTAGGCCAATTCATAAGAAGGGTAGCTATGTGGACACGAACAAATACAGGCCAATCACAATATTATCATGCATTGATAAAATAATTGAAAAATATATTGGGCAACAAATTAACGAGTTTTTATCAACAAATGGTATAATTCATAACAAACAATTTGGTTTTCAGAGGAATAAAAGCACGTCACAACTGCTATCATTATTTGCAGACGAAGTAAATAACCATTTAAATAATAAAAAGAATGTACTTATAATTATGATAGACTTCAGCAAAGCATTTGACACCTTAAAATATGATGTATTATATAAAAAAATGCAGCAAAATTGTATACAGGGTCCGACGCTGGAATGGTTCAAAGACTATCACACGAAAAGATTTAACACTGTTAATGTAGCTGGCGAATTTAGCAACCTAATACCAACCGTACGCGGCACAGCGCAAGGCTCAATTTTAGGACCAACTGAGTAGGTACCTACTTTATGTTAATGATATGTGTAACCTATTCCGGCGCGGCTCTGTGTTGGCTTTAGTGATCATGGTGTTTTTTGTAGCCATGAAAAAAAAATCGCGAGAATATTTCTAATCACCCCGCGATTTCTATTCACCCCGTTTTACGGTACTCAGTACTGCAAAAACTCGGTACTGAAAAAATTTGCGACTAATAAATTAATCTACTGTTAAAATAAGCGAAAAAAATAAACGCGAACATTATAAAACGCTTTGTGAAAAATCGCTACATGAAAAAAAACGAATAGTTAAATTTGCGATCATGAAGGAACGCGATGTGAAAATTCGCTACTATGAAAAAATGCTTTTGTGAAACTTGTCGAACAAATCACAGTACACACACGTTCATTCGTGTTTCGACTCACGCAATTTTTGTTTTTTTTTTGTTTTGTTAAAAAGAAAGAAGCTAGAAGTTTTAAGTTGATTTTTTTTTCTTTTTTAGCTGTGCTTGTGCTGTGATTGTATACAATATACAGGTCACAAATGTCAGAATAGCTTATTTTTTAGTTTTCTTTAAGAAAAAGAAGCTAATTATGTTGAAGACTGTCAATAAAAGTCTTATAATTATTTTGATACTTTTATTTGAGAGGAAACCACTGAATTTGTTGATTAATCACTTTATTGGAACCGAAGAATATGCAAATCCGTACGTAAATGTAAATTTCTCGACAACCCGAGAAGACCCGAGAAATTAGACTCGAGAATTCTCGAGACCCGAGAAATTGATAAGCTCGAGAAATCATGAACCCTAGTCTGGAAGTGCATCCTTCCCCAACTATTAAATAATTTACCGTTGTCTATTGCGAAAAAATTAGACTAAAAAAAAAAAAAAAAAAATTAGACTAAGAAAAATTAGATTGTGTCCACGTACTCCACTGGAAAACAAACAAACTAAAAGCGTGATTAAAAGATATTTTATGAAAGATATATTTAAGAGGGAAGGGACGGATGCACACTCAGACTTAGGTTATATGTAAGTTAAAACAAAAAAACTGCATGCATGGGAAGTCATGATTTATATAATAAATTTACTATCTTTTCGTATTGTATAAGTACTTAGACTAATTACGCGTGAGCAACTCAGTCTTTCACTAACCGAGGCCACGCAAAATCCTTAAAATTAGGATTAAGGACTCGTTTTGCATGTTTTGTAATGTTCTTTGCTTGAAATAAACAGCTTAAAATTTTTTTTTTTTTTTAGGTTGCTCATCAAAGAATTGGTAACAAAAACATTTTTTTTGGTTTTTTTTTCTGTGGATTATTCGTTCTGATGCGAATGATTACTATATAGGCACACCAGCACCCCACCCTAAGACTAAGTTTTTGTCACAACAGATATCTTGAACGGAATTGATTTATTTATTTATTTATTATTTAAGGAACAGTTACAACTTACAAACAGATAATTATGGTAATTGACATACTTATAACACAAAAATCCATGTTTGCAACTTAACTACAACTGTCCACAACAATCATAATATGAGGCCAAAGGAGCATGCAAGATGGAATAAGTTTACCTATTACATTATTTTTACTAAAATAAAATAACTAAGTATTTAAGGCTATCGTCACAGTGGACTTATGTTTTTATTGACATTGAAAATATGTCACATTCTGAACATTATCTCATTAAATGTACGACAAAGACGGGTGATTGGACAATTAGTGGATTATGTGGCTCTATCGTGGCGTTCTGACGCCAGAGACGCTTGCATTGCAAGTCGACAAGACTAACTAACAGTCTTCAACTGATTTGAACACAATTTTCAAGCGCTATTCTTTCTTTCCTGGGCAAAGAGAAAATTTGCAAAAAATATACCTATTTAAAAGCAATTTTTAGACGCTGTTTACGCCAATCTAAATATTGCACAACCAGACACAGTATTCATTTGACGAGATCGCGCCATCTAGGACTGAAAAAGTGAACTAAAACACGCCCCAGTGTCGCGTGACCCAAGGTCAGGAGGCCATTTTTAAAAACATCAGTTTTCGCTCGGAACTCCTACGAGACACATACAATAATTCGGAAGTGATCGTAGAAACGCTATATTCTTGTGTTAATTTGCCACCCTGGGGTTTATTTGTGTTGCGTATGATTTGTAAACTATAAACTAAAAATTTAGACAGCAAGAAGAAATGATAAAGTGCTTTGCGGCTGCTGTAAGCTTAGAGCGCCGTGTTTTGTTTTCGTCGGTTGCTGATAGCGTCCTTCTGGAATAGCGTTGGATAGAAGAAAAACCTCGAGATTACTTCATCACATTCACTGCAAGTCCCCTGGATCTTTTACTGGTACATCTCGTCCATAAAAAGGCAAAGAGTTACACGCCCCCGCCTTCTACTTCAAGTTTTAGATTATATCTTGAAAATTTGAATTTAATTTCTATGTATTCTCATGAGACTAAGATAGGCAGTACTACTTTTACGAGCCTGTGGCTCATTCAGAGGCCATTAGTTAATTTTTTAAACATCATTTTAGATTTTTTTTTATATTTATATTTTTTCTGTCTTCAGCTAAAGAATACTGTGGCAAGCAGCAATAATCACCTGTAGAGCCGGTAGAGATGGAAGATGATCGCGCTGGTGTATATGAGCAGAAATATGACTGCCGGCAGCAGGAAGGTCACGATCACAGGCATCAGGAACCACGTCAGCCACAGACTGTACTCTGTGTCCACGTACTCCACTGGAAAAAATGAATTTACTTACTGTTTAGTTACGAGTACATACTTATAAAGGTTCTCGAAGATGACCAAAAACGCAACGGTGGTGGACCTCCCACTAGAAGGACCGAAAAGATCGTGCCAATGGATACAGGTGGAAAATTGTCGTTCATTGTAGTAGCCTAAGAGCCCGTTTACCCGAGCTTCGTTATTTTATAAAAGCTGAAAGTTTGTCAGCGCATGCTCCCAACACTGGTATACTCCTTTCACTGTAACATGGTGCAGGTGGCAGGTGTCAAAACCCACAGACTAGAGAAGTGAAAGCTTTAAAACTCGAATCGATAAAACTATATATTTTTTTTTTTTTTTTTTTAATTTTCAATCTAGCTCACAAAGGCTAATAAGCAATATTTATTTAACTTAATCGACTATTTTGTTTAAAGTCTCTAAGAATAACGTCCAATGACTTTTCTTAGTGTCTATTAAGGCGAAGCACTTTGTTCATGTGTTCTTCATTTACGTCACTATCACTGTAACACTATTTCGAGTATGATTAACACTACACTAACTCAAAGGGTTTAGTCCTTTTCAGTCTTCTCACTAGGTCCGTGTTGTCAAGGAGTTGGATTGCCTCAACGTTCACATGATGATGAAGTCTGCGTTCATGAGCTTCGGCGTATTTAGATATTACCTCGTGGACGAACTCAATAAAAAAAACTATAAATATATAACTTTAATGAGGTATGTGTAATTTTTGTAATTAATAATATTAATTTACGATTATTTCATGAAATCAAGTTAAGCAAAATAAGTACCGGAGTTCTTCATAATGCAAAAAAAAAGTCGAGGGTTACCTACATATTTTTAGGTACTTTGATCAATTATAACTGAAGATACACATTGCCGAACAAAATCCCCTTCAAAGAATGTCCGAACTTTTTTATTTGGTTGCGTAACAAATAAAATCATCACCTACACAGAAATTTGAACCTAGTCTTTACTTCATTACAGTCGAATTTCGGTAGCGGCAAAACTCCACTTGACAGCTAAACTTGACAATTTCACGATGATTTCACGCAACGTTCTGAGAAAAAAGAAGGCCACTTTTATCAAAGTGGCGCTCATTTGGCTCGGACATTTTCGGGCGCACGACTGTGGATCTACAGTTATAATTGATCAAAGTTTAGGTATATTAAAAATAGGCCGTAACATAAAGCAAAACTATAATGTGGTGATTAATGATGTCTCTGTGATAGATAAGATGGAAACCGGCAGTGATCACTTAATAGTCAGAGACACATGGATAATTTAATACTGTTTGTATTAAAGATGCGATAGAGCGGAATAAATGCCTCAAAGTGTTCGTAAAAGATAGGTCTACATTTATGTCATTGCTAGCTCGTTGAAATGGCTACGAGCAGGACATATAGCACGCAGAACGGGTGGCCGTTGGAGCTGAAAAGTTCTCGAGTGAGACCACGGAATGGCAAGCGCAGCGTGGGATGCCCACCAATGAGGTGGAAGGATGATTTAGTAAGAGCTACAGGTTCAAGGTGGATGCTATCCGCTTCCAACCGTAATGTTTGTGTATCAATAAGGGAGGCCTATGTCCAGCAGTGGACGTCCTATGGCTGAAATGATGATGATGATGACCTACTTGTATCTTTTATTGTAACAGAACATTATTGAATAAAATATGTCACTATTTTTGAAGCATTATATCACGTAGGTAAGGTAAGTGTCACTCATAAACTTACGTATTTATCCGACATACTAACCTGTTCTGTTACTACGGCATGGAATATTTTTTTTTAAAGTGCATCGTTATTAACATTACAAATTAATAAGTATCGATAAACTCGTGGTAGATTGTGTCCCATCATTAAATGTTTTGTTACACGCATATTATGTTTCTTAACTTAATCGTATTTTATTTTTTTTATTGATAATAAAAAATAATTAGGTTAAATTTCTTTTGTGCACTATAGTTTTTTCGAAGTTTAAATGTTTAACTCCAGACAAATTCAGACTGGAATTTAAATAATTCGCCATGAAATACACCGCAGCAATTTTGACTAAGTGTAAGTGTCTAAAACCCGAAGACTACAATTCCGAAGATCAAAATACCTACATCCGAAAGGCCGAAAAATTATAATACCGAACAGTCATAATCACTACAAATAAAATAATCGACGGTCAAAATATCGAAAGTCAAAATACCGAAAGTCCAAATACCGAAAGTCAAAATACCGAAACCGCCGTGACATCAAAGATAAAACAGATATAGCAGTTTTTAAATGAGTTTACAGTGCATTGTGTTTGAGAATACAGTGCATGTTCATATTTTTGATTACCTCGGTCGCTCCAAAGTATTTGATAGCGATTGTACAAACATATACATAAAGGAAATAAGGTGCAATCATTGGTAATTTTCCAAGTGAAATATATTTTTTTAATATTCTTGTTTGTTTCATCCATACTAATCCATACCTATACTAATATCATAAGTGTGAAAAATTATGCGTCTTTCAAGATGTTATTGTCTGTCTGTCCTTTTCATTCTTAAACATTTATACCGATTTGGATGTAATTTGTTACAGAGATAGTTTGAGTTATGGGGAAGGATGTAGAATATTTTTTATCACAGAAATGAGGGTCTCTATGGTTTCCCATAAAATTTAGGTTCCGATTTTAACCTAACCTAACCTGGTCCAAATAATCATTTTCTGAGCTGTAACAAAAAAATACTTAACATCGAAGGCTAAGGTGGGAGCTACGCTACGCTTCGCTCCCGCCTTAGCCTTCTGAACCTAAATTATCCGAGTCGCTTCTGCCTGAAACGTCTTGCTCGCTCGCTTCGCTCGCTCGCTGCCAGCAAGGCACCAGTTAGGTTATATCAAAGGGGATTTTTAATTAGATTTATAGAAAAGTTTTTCAAATAAAATACAGTTATTTCTGTGTATTCTTTACGATAAAATAATAAAGAAAAGGTGTCATAAGGACATCCTAGAGATGACATTTATTTTAAGTCCTGGGCCTCCCCTTTGGTAGTCCCTAGCTGGTGCCTCACTTGCAGCGAGCGAGCGAAGCGAGCGAGCAAGACATTTCAGGGCAGAAGCGACTCGGATAGTTTAGGTTCAGAAGGCTAAGGCGGGAGCGAAGCGTAGCGTAGCTCCCGCCTAAGCCTTCGATGTTAGGTATTTTTTTATAACAGCACAGAAAATATTTTTATGGTATTCCGCATACGGAAATCATAATTTAGCAAATAAACTATATACATGTATAGTTTTAAGTCTTTTACTACTTTGATTTTTGTAAAATACCCATCTGTAACATAATACAATACTTTATAAGAACAGGAGGCGCGGAGAGAGGCCAAACACCATTATTCAGGAAGAAAACACAGGCCATATAAGTAAATATATAAAAGAAGAAACTGACTGACTGACTGACTGACTGACTGACTGACATATCAACGCACAGCCCAAACCACTGGGCCTATAGATTCTAAATTTGGCATGTAGGTTCCTTATAAGGTCTAGGGGTGCACTAAGAAAGGATTTTTCAAAATTCACTCCTTAAGGGGGTGAAACGGGGGTCCAAAGTTTGTACGGGGAAACAAGATTCGTTCGACTATTTTATTCGAAACTTCACAGAAGTACTCTTAATGATAAATGAGTAAACACGTGTTTCAGGTTTTTTGAGAATTCAACCCCTAAAAGGGGGGAAAGGGGTAACAAAGTCTGAAAATCAACATGGGTGTTGTTTCTATGGTTTATCGGGTCGCTGGTTATGAAAACAGCAACGGTTTTAAAATCCGACGTGGCAGACGTAAAATACCATCTCCCTGGATGGGGTGCGATTGGGTTGAAATGTCTAAATAAACTAAATGACTGTTGATATATCAACGCACAGCCCAAACCACTAGATCTAGAGACTTGAAATTTTGCACATAGATACCTTATACAATGTAGGCATCCACTAAGGAAGGATTTTTGGGAATTCCCACGGGAACGGGAAAAAACGGGATTTATAAATTCGATTCCGAGTGACCCTATCTCAGTAACTATAATAACTAGACTCTTCAAATTTGATACACAAGTAGGTATTATATTAGTAAAAACATAAATTTCAGGATTTTTCAAAATTCCCACGGGATAAGGAAAAAACGGGATTTATATATTCAGTTCAACGGGATCCTATGAACTATAATTACTAGACTCTTCAAGTTTGACATAGAAGTAGATAATTATAATAGTAAAAAACAGTTTTAAGGATTTTCGGAAATTTTCACGGGATAAGGAAAACACGGGATTTTTCGTTTTACTGGTCGTAGAAAGCTGAAATTCGGCATGTAGGTTGCTTGGCGAGTGTAGAAGAGGATTGAGAGAGGACTTTCCAAAATTCCCACGGGAACGGGAGAAAACGGGATCTTTCATTTTACTTGTCGTAGAAAGCTGAAATTCAGCATGTAGGTTGCGTGGGGACTGTAGAGAAGCATTGAGAGAGGACTTTCCAAAATTCCCACGGGAACGGGGAAAAACGGGATTTTTCGTTTTACTGGTCGCAGAAAGCTGAAATTCGGCATGTAGGTTGAGTGCAGAGGAGCATTGAGAGAGGACTTTCCAAAATTCCCACGGGAACGGGAAAAACGGGATTTTTTGTTTTACTGGTCATAGAAAGCTGAAATTTGGCAAGTGGGTTCCTTGGGGAGTGTAGGGGAGCATTAAGAAAGCATTTCCCGAAATTCTTACGGAAACGGGAAAAAACGGGATTTTGCGTTGTACTGGTTGTAGAAAGCTAAAATTTCAAAATTAAGTTTATACTGTGAGTAGGCCGCAAAGGGCTCTTTAACCGACTTCAAAAAAAGGAGGAGGTATGTTCACCGATTTCTCGGTCAATTGTGGACCGATTATGAAAATTATTTTTTTATTCGTAAGAATATAATATAGGTACTCCTAAGATGGTCCCATTGTCACCAAATCAGGATTTGATGACGGGATCTCAGGGAAATCGAGGGCAACCCTCAAATTTTGTTGACACACATTACGTTTTTCATATATTTTCTCAAGCTATTTAAGTGTTTGCGTCTGGTAGACATTATCTCATGTTGATGAGCTGATGATGGAAAGTAAAACTCCTTAACGGTTAGGAGTTGAGGATATTTTTTTAAATATTACAGGTACGTATAGACCGATAGTTGTATTATTTCAGGTTATCCAGGTGAGCTGATGATGGAAGGTTAAACTCCTTAACGGTTAGGAGTTATAGGAAGTTTCTTTAAATATCATATGCACGTATAGACCTTTAGATGTATTCTTTCTGGTTATTCAGATGAGCTGATGATGGAAGGTATAACTTTTTAACAGTTAGGTCACACAACACTTTAACAAAATACTATATATAATATGAATAATATCAATGCTAAGTAGGTACATATCGCTTCCAGTTACTCAAGTTTCCGTAGAAGGTAAGAAAACATTGAATTATACCTAATGCATGACAGGGGATAGTAATAATAGGTTTTATATTATTAACAAGCCTGGTTATTTTAGTGCCCGCTTCCGAATTAGCGAAAAACATTGTTCAAAAATATAAAGAAATACTGTAAAGGACCGTATCTACCTGTAGTCGGGCTTGCTTGCACGCTTGCTTGCACGCTTACTTGAACGCTTTCTTGCACGCTTGCTTGCTTGCGTGCATGCATGCTTGCTTGCATCTTGCTTGCATGCTTCCTGGCATGCTTGCATGCTTGCTTGCTTGCCTGTATGCTTGCTTGCTTGATATCTTGGTTCTTTGGAATACTCTTGGTACACGCGAGCGAAGCCGCGGGCAAAAGCTAGTAAGTAAATAAAGTTAGTATTGCATCAAGGTGCGAACCGTCTCAGTTACTCGGAATAGGAGCTTCGCGAAGCAGAGTTCCGCCGACTTCCCGTAACTGTTCGATTTTCATTTGACTAAATGTTGTTTTATGACAAAGTAATTTTTGACTGGCAATAATTATAAATAACTTTGAACAATAATAAGTAATAGTTATGAGACGAAATTGACGGAGCTCCGCAATTTTTTGTTGACTGAACTTGTACTATCATCATGGTTTTATATATGTATAACTAGCTTTTGCCCGCGGCTTCGCTCGCGTGTACCATGAGTATTCCAAAGAACTAAGATATCAAGCAAGCAAGCATGCACGCAAGCAAGCAAGCGTGCAAGAAAGCGTGCAAGTAAGCGTGCAAGCAAGCGTGCAAACAAGCCCGACTAAACTTCAGGTAGATACGGTCATTTACAGTATTTCTTTATAAATAATGTTTTTCACTAATTCGGAAGCGGGCACTAAAATAACCAGGCTTGTTAATAATATAAAACCTATTATTACTTTCCCCTGTCCTGCATTAGGTACAATTCAATGTTTTGTTACCTTCTACGGAAACTTAAGTAACTGGAAGCGCTGTGTACCTACTTAGCATTGATATTATACATATTATAGTATTATGTAAAGGTGTTGTGTGACCTAACCGCTAAGGAGTTATACCTTCCATCATCAGCTCATCTGAATAACCAGAAAGAATACAACTAAAGATCTATACGTGCATATGATATTTAAAGAAACTTCCTATAACTCCTAACCGTTAAGGAGTTTAACCTTCCATCATCAGCTCACCCGGATAACCTGAAAGAATACAACAATCGGTCTATACGTACCTATAATATTTGAAAAATTATCCTCAACTCCTAACCGTTAAGGAGATTTACCTTCCATCATCAGCTCATCAGCATGAGATGATGTCTACCAGACGCAAACACTTAAATAGCTTGAGAAAATATATGAAAAACGTAATGCGTGCCTACAAAATTTGAGGGTTGCCCTCGATTTCCTTGAGATCCCGTTATTAGATCCTGATTTGGTGACAATGGAACCATCTAAGGAGTATATTATATTCTTTCGAATAAAAAAAGAATTTTTAAAATCGGTCCACAATTGACCGAGAAATCGGTGAAAATACCTACATAAAAAAATACATAAAATGGAATGCATAACCTCCTCCTTTTTTTGAAGTCGGTTTAAGAGTCCTTTGCGGCCTACTTACAGTATAAACTTATGAATTTTGAAATTTTAGCTTACAACCAATAAAACGCAAAATCCCGTTTTTTCCCGTTCCCGTAAGAATTTCGGAAAATACTTTCTTAATACGGGGAAAGTCCTCTCTCAATGCTCCTCTACACTCCCCAAGCAACCTCATGCCGAATTTCAGCTTTCTACGACCAGTAAAACGAAAAATCCGTTTTTTCCCGTTTCCGTGGGAATTTTGGAAAGTCCTCACTCAATGCTCCTCTACACTCTCCATGCAACCTCATGCCGAATTTCAGCTTTCTACTACCAGTAAAACGAAAAATCCCGTTTTTCCCGTTCCCGTGGGAATTTTGAATAGTCCTCTCTCAATGCTCCTCTACACTCCTCAAGCAACCTCATGCCGAATTTCAGCTTTCTACGATTAGTAAAACGAAAAATCCCGTTTTTTCCGCTTCCCGTGGGAATTTTGGATAGTCCTCTCTTAATGCTCTTCTAGACTTCCCAAGGAACCTACTTGTCAAATTTCAGCTTTCTACGACCAGTAAAACGAAAAATCCCGTTCTTTCCCGTTCCCGTGGGAAATTTGGAAAGTCCTCTCTCAATGCTCCTTTACACTCCCCAAGCAAACTCATGCCGAATTTCAGCTTTCTACGACCAGAAAAACGAAAAATCCCGTTTTTTCCCGTTCCAGTGGGAATTTTGGATAGTCCTCTCTTAATGCTCTTCTACACTCCCCAAGGAACCTACCTACTTGCCAAATTTCAGCTTTCTACGACCAGTAAAATGAAAAATCCCGTTTTTTCCCGTTCCCGGAAGAAATTTAGAAAATCCTCTCTCAATGCTCCTCTACACTCCCCAAGCAACCTCATGCCGAATTTCAGCTTTCTACGACCAGTAAAATGAAAAATCCCGTTGTATGGATCTGCGCTAGGCAGAGTTGGACAGGGATAAATACATAGATATAATACTGTGAAGAAAGTGTACCTGCTTTCACTGCGTCGCTTCTCACAGGGCCCTGCTTGCATCCACGGCGCTCTTCAGCTCGATCCACTTTTGGGTTGATGTATGGGTGTGTGTATGTGTTTATATATATAAAGCCCGAAAACCGTACTTTTAATAATTATATTGCGCACAAGCACTCGGCGCGTACCGACCGAATCCACGAGAGCTTTAGAACTGTCACCTTGACAGGTCAGAAGAGTATTTCTGAAGGATACACTGAGAGGTGTATTTTCCTATCAAGGTTGAAAACCGAACATTCCCCCGCCCAAGCCATTTCCAATGGCTTAATCCCGAAACAATCCGAATAGAAGAAACCGAAGCCTAATCCACAGGCAGCCGAGAAAGCTTGGCAATCGCTCGTTGTAAGACCGTGCCTTGAGCCAACTTAACGTCAGCAACCCGAACCGTACCATCTTTGCCTGGGTACAACTGGACGATACGTCCACGACGCCAATGTAGAGGAGGGGCGTTTTGCTCCTTTAATAGAACCAAATCTCCCACCTTGGGAGGGGCAGCAGGGTCATTCCACTTGACTCTCTGCTGTAGAGTATGGAGATACTCCAAATGCCAACGATGCCAAAATCTTTGTGAAATTTGCTGTAACAGCTGGAACCGAGTTAACCGATGCAGTTTCTCCTCTTGGAGGGGGAATTCAGGAACGCCATTTAAAGGCTGACCGATTAGAAAATGACCCGTGGTAAGAACCTCTGGGTCGTTAGGAACGAAGAAAGGGGACTTTGTGATTTTCGGTTTCCGCAATTTGTGTGATTTCACAAGGAACGGCCCAGCAAAATCTGTGCCAACACCTTCAAAGGGTCTGGCTGCTACAACCCGATCGCGAGGCAAATTACCCATTAACGGTTGAGTGGTAGATCCCTTCAGTTTGTTACACGGTATGCAGTTAGTGGTGACCTTATTAACCGCTCGTCGAGCCGATAATACCCAATATTTGCGCTGCAAAATACCTAGCAACGTATTTGGACCGACATGTGCATTTTTTAAATGTAAATCCCGAATTAAAATTGTTACAAAGTGACCCGATTTAGGAAGCACTAACGGATGTCGCGAATCGTAAGGTAAGTCCGAATTTTGTAGCCTACCACCTACCCGAAGCAACCCCTTAGAATCTAGGAAGGGGGTTAGGCGTTTCCAGTGGCCCTTAAGCCTTCGATTATTCCGCAGAGTATCTATTTCCTCGCCGAAGTTCTGTAATTGTGACACGCGATTCGCTTCAAACACCTGTAGAGTATGAGGTGGCGTTTTAAGCCACGATAGGACAATTGAGCTGTCCGTCCATCCGTATACCTCCGAGACATCCATGGTTCTTTGCAAACAAAGACAAACATGATGCAGGAGCTTAGCTAAGAGCACGGCTCCACACAATTCCAACTTTGGAATGGTGAGCCGAGATCTGATGGGAGCGACCTTACTCTTTGCCATTATCAGGTGAACCGAAGAAGAACCGTCCTCAGTGATGGTACGTAAGTAGACCACTGCTGCGTATCCTAATTCCGACGCGTCACAAAATCCGTGAACCAAAACTTGGCACGTTGACTTGGGAAACATACATCGCGGAACCTCTATCCGATTGAGGTTACATAAATCCATTTTAAACCGAATCCAGTCTCTCGCTAGACTCCCACCGATTTCCTCGTCCCACGTTAACTGTACCTACAGCATGATGAGGAATTGTAAGGTTGTTATTAATTAAAAGCAGACATCTTGGGAACTGTATTTATTCAAAATCTTCCGTCTTACTCTAACACAGTCATTTATAACTTACGCTATCTCTCTCTTGCCCTTAGGGCCCTTACATGCCCTTTAAAATTTCGAATTTAGTTAACAAACTCAATTTAAATTTTACACCAATATCCTTACATGCTCTACAAAAAAAAAAAATATTAAATGATTTTGCTATGTCTTACAATTTCCAAACTTTTTCTTACATATTAAATTTTAATTTTACAATATTTTCTGTATAAAAGACTTATTGAATGTTATTATATCTTTTACCCTATATTTTTACTGTGTCACAATTTTACAATTTCTATAAACATTTTTACACTATTAATTTACTAAATACTTTATCTGGCGAATTTACTTTTACTTACTCTTGTTACCTTGATTTTATATTTTTAACTTTAATATATTATTTACATATTGTATACATATTTAAGTTTTCATCCTACTTGCCCTTATTTTATTACTATTTACCACAACCAATTATTTACAGTATTTATATGTTTAACTTGTCATTCTACTTGACCTTATTACTATTTACCACAACCAAAATATTTACAGTATTTACATGTCAGATACACTTAGGTATTACACAATTAATGCAATAACTCAAAAAGAAAAGAAAAAAAAAATATACAATTTCATGCACAACTTTCATTTTATAACAATACCATTTTAGATTACTCATCTTTTTTTTTTTTACATTTAATTTTTGTTTAATTTTACTTTATTATCTTTTTACAGGTATGACTGCAACTGTCATCGACTTTTTAGTTCATAATTTTTTTTTTTTTTTTTATTACTATTATTTACAGCTACTTACTTGTCTAATATATTTTTTTTGTATTTTTTTTCTAAATTTTGTAATTTTTTTTTGTGATATTTACTTTTAACTTCTTCACATTGAAGTAAACAAACTAAATTTAATGTATGTATTCTTTCCATACTCTGTACATAATATACATATCTATGAGAACAAACTAAATACATGTTTTTATTTCTTTCTGTTCAATCCTTCCTTACTAAGTACTTAAATCTAAATATGCTAGTTATTTATCTACAAATGTACATATTTACAACAAATTCCATATTTACACCATCTGTCGCTTCGCAATAATACTTTGTTTTTCCATCTATTTTTTTTTTTCATACTTGATACAGTTGGACTTTACTTTTGTAACAAAAACAAACGAATTTAGGTGTAATGGTCTAAAGTGAATTAATTTACATGTTACAATTTACTGATTAATGAAAATAATTAATGATATCTATTACCGCTAGTCTAGTTCATAGATTGTATACTAAATGAAATATAAAAAAAAAAAATATTATACATATTGTTATAATGTCAATCCGTGTAATACTCATCAGAGTCATCATACTTGATAGGTCTCGATGTGAGGCGGCCTCGCCTGGTTACATACATGGTACTGGTAGGTCTCGTGCTGTTGTCCTCGTTTGGCTGGTGGTTTACGCTGTCCAATGTATGGTGGTCGTCATCATCATGGTCATCATCATTGTCACATCCGGGTTGTATCTGTGTTGTATCTGAAAAAGCTGAAAAGGAATCTAAAAGAGGGGGTTTTGCTAGTGGCTTCAAAAATTGAACATGTACTACTTTTTTCTTTCTTGGCTGTTTGACATCTTGTATTTCATAACAAACTGAGCCAACTTTTCTTATTATCTGAAAAGGTCCTTTATATTTTGGTGTTAATTTATCATCTTGTGGTTTAATCCATTCATATAAAACATAATCTTGTTCATGAAAATCGTGGTCTAGTCGTCTCAAGTCAAATTTTGATTTATTGATGTTATGTTGTTCTTGTATATTTTGAATTGCAATTTTTCTAGCTTCTGCCAAGTATTCTAACTGATGTGTGCGTTCTATATCTTCTTGTATTGTTCCAATTTGTATTTCCATAGGTGGTATTCTGGGGTGATATCCATGTAACAAATAAAATGGTGAATATCCTGTAGTTTTCTGTCTTGCAGTGTTAATTGACAACAATATGTTAGGTAAAATCATATCCCATTCTTTTTTATGTTCGAGTACCATTTTTGTTAATGTAGATATTATTGTGGCATTTGCCCGTTCAACTAATCCGTTACTTTGTGCTGTGTAAGGCGTTGTTGGAAGGTGTTCTATACCATATTTTGCAAAAAACTTTTGAGTTACTTGGCTCATAAAGCATGGAGCTTTATCTGAAATGTAAGTTAAAGGGGGACCATACATGTATATTATGTCATTTTCTATGGTGTTTACAACATCTTTTGCCGATAATGAACATGTAGGTTTTGCCATGACATATCTTGTAGCATGGTCAATATGTACTATCATGTATAGATTGCCTGAAGTTGTCTGTGGTAATGCAACTATATGATCAGCTGATATTATGTCCATTGGCGAGTTAGGTATTGGTCTTCTTCCCATTGTTCCATATGCTAAGGTTGTTCTTCTGTTTATACTTGCACATATCCTACAAGATTTTGTGTAACTTTTAACATCTTTAGTCATTGTTTTCCACCAATATTTCTGTTTTATTCGTGTTAATGTTGTTTTGAAGTCTAAATGTCCACTATCATCGTGAGCTATTTTCAAGATTGAAGAACGTAATGTCTCTGGTATTACAATTTTCTCTTTGTTATACAAGTCTTCTTGATTTATGTGAATTAAAACTCCGTTCTCTATTTTGTACTTTTGGTGTATTTGTTGCAAGTGATTTGTTGTTGGTTCTTGTACTAATTTATTGCAAATGAGTTTTATGTAGTTGTCTTTACTTTGTGCTTGTCGTAATTTATCATAATTACTTGATACTATTGTCATGCAAATTTCTTCTAAAGGGTATCTTGATAGGTGATCTGCAATGCAGTTTTGTTTTCCGGGTCGGTGGATAGGGATAAAATCAAATGGCGCCAAATCTACTACATATCTTGCGAATTTTCTGTTCATTTTTGACTTGTTTACCACATATGCTGTTGTATAACTGTCTGTTATCAATGTAAATTTTGTTCCAAGTAGGTAAATTCTAAACTGATTGGTAATTGCCCAATGAACTGCAGTTACTTCTAACTCATTGATGTGGTAACGCGTTTCCGCGTCTTTTAAACAACGGCTGGCGTATTCTATGACTTTTCTTTGACCGTCATGTATCTGCAATAAACACGCTCCCATTCCTTGATGTGAGCTGTCTGTTTCAAGTATAGTTTCAGCGTTTTGTTGAAAATATGCCAAAATAGGTGGAGATGTAATGAGTTCTTTCAACGTTTCGAAACATTGTTGTTGTTCATCTGTCAAAATGACCTTAGATTTTTTTTCTTGTTGTTTTTGCTCTATGGTTTGGATCTTGGTTTTTTTTAAAGTGTCGTTTAAAGGCTTTGCAATCAAGGCATAGTTTTTTATATATTTTCTGAAAGTATTTGTAAATCCTAAAAATGATCGAATCTCTGATGTTGATGTTAAAGTTTTATATTTATGTACGGCGGCTGTTCGTTGTGGATCTGGTTTTTCTTCCTTGTAACCTATTATTCTGCCAAATAATGGTAGTTCTGTAGTGATAAAAATGCACTTTTCTTTGTTCAACTTTAATTTTTTGTTACGTGTGGCAAGAAAAACTTGTTCTAAAACTGTCAATAACTGTTCGATGGAATTTGAACCTCCTGAAATGTCATCGTAATATAATCTTACTCCTTGTTCATACAGATGTCCGTATGTCAGGTTAATGACCTTTGACATAATCGATGGACCTCCAACTAATCCAAACATTACTCGCATAAATTCGATATGATGATCTTGCGTGATAACAGCTGTTTTATATATATCGGCTTCTTTAATCTTTATATTGTGGTATGCATGATATATGTCCAACTTAAATTTGTAAGCAAACTGGGAAATGACATTAATAATATCTTCCATTCTGTCTATTGGTTGCACATTGGTTACTGTAATGGGATTTATAGTTTTTGAATAATCTACAACAGGTCTTAAGGGTGTTGTTGTATGATAAGGTTGTTGAACAACAAACATTGGAGCTGCATAAGGCGAATTAGAATGTCTACATACTTGTTGTTGTATCCATGTTTCTACAGTTTTTCTTAGAAATGCTCGTTCTGGTTCTGGTAGTCTGTATGGTTTGCATTTAATGGGATTGTTGTGTTTTAAGTTAATTTCGAGTTCTACATCTTGAAATTCACCAATGTCATTGTCATCATTTTTGAAAATGTCTGAGTATTTTTCTACTAAATTCATTACTTTTTCATGGTCATTACTTGAAATAGATATTTCCTTCGAGGCGTTACTTTTGTTATTTATACAACATGCTATCGGAGTGTCACTTGTAAAAACATTTGGGAAATATTCCGTATGAGTAGGAGTTATTATACAAATCTTACCATCGGGTTCATGAATTATTCTAGCATATACTGCATGTTGCCAATCTTTTCCAATTATCATGTCTACGGGTAAGTTTTCGCAAATTGCTATTTGTGGCATTATGTAATCAATTTTTCCTACCTCTACTCGTGCGGAAATCCATCCAATAGGTGTGAAAATACTTCCTGCTACCTTGTACGATCCTTTCTGCCATGGATATGCTTGTTGATCTGCTGGTAGTATCTTCCGATCTATTAGAGTGATAACGGAGCCTGAATCTGGTAGTGCGTTGATCTCAATGTTGTTGTTTATCTTTACTGGAATCAGAGTCACGCTAGGTTCATTACATTGTACACAATTAACCTGTTTGTCATGTTTCCTTTCCTTAAATGAGGTATTTGTTACATTTTTGGATGTACTGGGGTTATCATTATGGGTGTTATACTTTCTGTTATTATTGTTATTTTTACTGGTGGATTGTTGATCTTGTGATGTTAATGTACAGTTATATGAAATATGCCCTTTCTTTTTACAACGAAAGCAAGTTTGTTCTTCTATTTTGTCTTGTCCTGGGTTATATCTTGGTATATATGTACTTTTCTGTTTTATATCTGAATATCTACTTACAGTTTCTTGTCGGTCAATCACCTTGCGTTGTACTTTCCTTATATTATCCAGTGCTGTAGCATGTGTGATTAATATTTCAACTTCCTGGCAGCAATGAACAGCTAATGGAGTAGACCATCGCATGTCTTGTATGCCTTCTAATATAAGTGAGACACGATCAACATCTGAAATCAAACTAGGCGACTTTTCAAGCATTGCATTTTTAACATAAATGTATTCGGTTAAAGTTTCAGTAGGGCGAAGTGTTCTTTTACTTTGATATTGTATGAACTCTGCAAATGACATTTTCATTTTAAATCTTTCAGCAAAAGCATTTTTCCATACCGACCAACATTCATATATTTTACCCACAACTGCATTCCAATTCTGTGCTGGACCCCGTAATCTCATTGTAGCGTTTACTAGCGTTAAGTTATCAGACCAATTAGCTAAAGCTGATATTCTTTCGACTTGCCTAAGCCAATCGTTTGCGTTTTCCGTGCGATTGCCCCCAAAAAGCGGTATAGCGGTGCTTGTATCACTAGTGGAAAATACTTGGAAGGTTGGCGACATTTGCTTTGCCATTAATTGTTGTGTTTGTGCTAGCTGAGACAGTATAGCTGTTAAATTATTTTCCCCATGTGTATGTACAGATTGTGACGTACCTTGTGTCTGTGACTCGAGTTCACGAAGGCGTTCTTTCATGGTTTCCATTTCCATAATTAGAGATTGTCGTCTTAGCTTTTCTTCTTTAAGCGTTTCCATTGTACCTGCTTGAATTTTCTGTTGGTTGTCTTCTATAATGCGTGATATTAAGTCATTTTTAATACCCAATATCGGTAAATATCGCATGCGTAATTCTTCCCTTAATTGCGTAACTGTGTAATCTTGGTAATTTTTAGCATCAAGGCTGTCCATCTTGTTTATATTGCTGAAATGTGCTGGAAAAAGAAATTTTATACCCAAACGTGGTATATGGCGAAACGTGCCGCGTAGTCATGAACCGTATGACTTCACTTTATAATCTCTTGTAATCCACTTAATCTCGCAATATTTACGTAAACTTTTTAAACTTTTACATTACTTTAAGACTATTATTCGCGTTTCTTCAATAATTTTAGTGAAATTTATCACATTTCTATTTTAAATAATTTGTTTTGTCGCAGCGCCATGTAAGGTTGTTATTAATTAAAAGCAGACATCTTGGGAACTGTATTTATTCAAAATCTTCCGTCTTACTCTAACACAGTCATTTATAACTTACGCTATCTCTCTCTTGCCCTTAGGGCCCTTACGACGACGACGACGACGACGACGACGACGTAAAACTTCTGACCCGATAGAAAGTCAAACTTTGAAAGCGACATATGACCGAGATTTAAATATTCCCGCATAAAGTTCACGTACTTTTCGCGTAAGGCAGGCTTCGCCTTAAGTCTACGTTCTAACGCCAGAAACCGTTTCTCCGCAATGGCGCGGGAATCCCCTAAACCCAGTCGCGATGATATAAATGGCAATTTAGTCATAAACCGTCCGTCATTCAACCGTACCGTATTATTTTTATAATGAAGCTCACACTCCTGGTCTAATGGATTAGACTGGCACGCTTGGGGTGGCTCTTCCACCTTCCAAAACTTCTCTAAAGTATCCGAAATTGACGCACCAAAAAACTCCGAATCATCTATTAGAGTTGAGGCAGCCGGCTGCACTAGCACAGGGCCTAACAACACATAACCGAAAACCGAATTATAAGCCGTCAGCCCGTCAGGCTGTAATACTATTTTATCTCCTCCTACTAGTGCGCCGAAAACATCCGAACCTAGTAATAAATCGACGGGTGCCGGTGAACCGAAATTTGGATCTGCCAGAGTTAAGCCCTCTGTAAGCCGAAGAACCGAATTATTTAAAGTAAGTGCAGGCATGTGACCGATTATATTTTTCATACTAACCACCGGAGTGGTAACCATAGGAAACCGCTTAGTAACCGGAGAGAAGGTCAACGAACCCTTCCCACAAACACCAATAGCCTTTGTATTACCAATACCCCGAATATGGTTGTCCGATGGATCTAGCCGTAATCCTAGCCTGCGAGCTAAATCCGAAGTTATTAAAGACCCCTGCGAGCCTACATCCAGTAACGCCCGAACTTCAATGCCCTTATCCAAATCCGAATTAAAATAAACTTTTACTAAAGCCGTGGGCAGTAGCACTGTTACTGGAAGTAGCCCCGGGGCAGTATGACCAAGAGAAACCGTATCCTATGGTCTACTATACTGCTGGTCGTGATGACGGGCAGTATCTCTTTCGCCATGACGACGTTGGTCATGACCATCACGAACCTGACCCTCACCTTGGTCATACTCTCTCCGCTGTTGAGCCTGATGAGGAGACGGAGGTTGAGTGCGAGACGAATTCACTCTTCGTCCAGACCGAGAAGGCGAGCCACGGTGCGACCGTGAAGGAGAACCACGGTGTGGCCGTGGTGGATCTGAAGCAATATGACCCCCGCCCGTACGGGCCGGTGACCGCTCAGCCGAACGTCGCTGGTTAGGGTGGCCCTGATGAGAGCCCGACCGATTGAAACACAATAAGGGATGATGTTTCCTACTCCCACACGATGCACAGTTAGGAACCCGATTACAATATTTATATCCATGTGGTCCGAGGCAAAAGAAACAAAACCGATTTTTCTGCACATAATCCTTCCGAGCATATGGGGACATCGCTTTGAACTCCGAACAGTGTGGAAGATCCCGATGGTCCCGATCTCCACAAAAGCCACAAGGCTGGATAAGTGTCACTCCTGTGAACTGCGGTGCCCTACGACGTGGCCTAGATGGACTCGCAACAGGCTCCTGAATGGGATGCACAGGGTCGGCCCTGGCACATTCCAATAACCGACATTCTACCTCGAGAAATTCCTGTAAATCCGAAAATGTTGGAATGGTCTCCGCTTCATTCCCACACTTTTGCTCAAACCGAGTCTTCAAATTGGTAGGCAATTTTGCCAGGCAAATATGGAGAAGTAGGAACGACCACTCCATGACAGGAAAACCAAGACGCTCCAGTGAGTTGACAGCCATAATGATTGGATTGAGAAACTGTGCCCGCAGACCGATAAGTTTGGGAGACACAGACGGCAGGTTAAGGATTTGGTCCACATGCACGTCTGCCAGCCGACGGGTATTTTGGTACCTTTTCATTAAAAGTTCCCTTGCAATTTGGTAACCCTCATCCGATATCCGCAAATGTTGGATCAAACCCCGAGCTTCACCGGAGAGGCACGACATAAGATAGGCCAACTTTTGAGCCCCCGATAAGTCCGAACGTGAATCCACCAAACTATCAAACAAATTATTGAATCCCACCCATTGGTCCATAGCCCCAGCGAAGGACGGTAATTGTACGGTTGGCAACCGAGATAATAGTCCATCTGACTCCGACCGACTTGAATCCGACTTACTATCCGACCTATCAATAGTTTGTTTATATTCGAAATTCGCCTCCATTAGCCTATCGAAAGCCTCTAAACCGCGCGTATACTCAAGGCGACATGCAGCAAGAATTTCCGCCTGAGCTGGTACGTCCGAATCCGAAAGTTCGATAATCCGTTGAAACGCCTCTTCAAATTTTAAAAATTCCGTATTTACCGTTAATAGGCGCATTTTCAATCGACCCGCATGCTCCGATCGCGTAATAAGGTCCGCACTATCGATCAGCCATTGTAATTTAACTTTAAATACCGAGAAACTATGTTTAAACGACATCGCAATGTTTATCAATTCACTCACCGAAAATAAGCAATTAAATCCGTATATTACTTATCAAACAGAAAACACCGAATGTTACACGTATTACGCAAACCGATATTCACTTATTCACTTCACTATTTCACTTAAACACTTATTTAAATCGTAAATAAACACCAATAAACCGATCAAAACAATCCAAACACAAATTACCAGTAGATAACAAGACAAGTGAGTGATAAGAATTGTCAAACGTCAAACGTCAAATTCAAGTGACACCATAGATTAAATTAAATCCGAACTGTCATATATGACAGCGTTTATTACCACAAACCCGAACACACCCAAGTTACCAACCCACTATCAAAAATATAAACCGAATTGAAATTCGAAGGTAGGTATAAAATCCTTTGTTCGAAGATGAAATAAGGTCAATCCGACCGAAATAACCAAAATAAACCGAAATAAAGCCGAAACAAACACGCTCTGCTACCAAAAATGTATGGATCTGCGCTAGGCAGAGTTGGACAGGGATAAATACATAGATATAATACTGTGAAGAAAGTGTACCTGCTTTCACTGCGTCGCTTCTCACAGGGCCCTGCTTGCATCCACGGCGCTCTTCAGCTCGATCCACTTTTGGGTTGATGTATGGGTGTGTGTATGTGTTTATATATATAAAGCCCGAAAACCGTACTTTTAATAATTATATTGCGCACAAGCACTCGGCGCGTACCGACCGAATCCACGAGAGCTTTAGAACTGTCACCTTGACAGGTCAGAAGAGTATTTCTGAAGGATACACTGAGAGGTGTATTTTCCTATCAAGGTTGAAAACCGAACACCCGTTTTTCCCGTTCCCGTGGGAATTTTGGATAGTCCTCTCTCAATGCTCCTCTACACTCCCCAAGCAACCTTTATGCCGAATTTCAGCTTTCTACGACCAGTAAAACGATAAATCCCGTTTTTTCTTTATCCCGTAGGAATTTCTGAAAATCCTTAAAACTGTTTTTCACTATTATAATTACCTACTTATATGCCAAATTTGAAGAGTCTAGTAATTATAGTTCATAGGATTCCGTTGAACTGAATATATAAATCCTGTTTATTCCTTATCCCGTGGGAATTTTGAAAAATCCTGAAATTAATGTTTTAATTATTGTAATACCTACTTGTGTATCAAATTTGAAGAGTCTAGTTATTATAGTTACTGAGATTTGGTCACTCGGAATCGAATCTATAAATCCCGTTTTTTCCCGTTCCCGTGGGAATTCCCAAAAATCCTTCCTTAGTGGATGCCTACATTGTATAAGGTATCTATGTGCAAAATTTCAAAGTCTCTAGGTCCAGTGGTTTGGGCTGTGCGTTGATTGATATATCAACAGTCAGTCAGTCAGTCAGTCAGTTTAGAATTTTATATATATAGATTGTACGGAACCCTTCGTGCGCGAGTCCGACTCGCACTTGGCCGGTTTTTATTTTATTTAAAACTGGCGGAGATGGGAGAATAAGTTCATATTAGCTCTTGTGCATACTCCAAAAGTATCCGCTACAGAACCGATAAAAAAGCTACCTTAAGACGTTATTCTGGGCTCTGTAGTTTGAACCCGATTTAACTCTTTAGTTGAGGAGTATAGTCCTCCAGGAGATAAAGGATAGTAAACAGATGTAATTAAGTTCTATTTAAAGTACAGTAAAGCAAAGTAAACTGGTAAAATCCGATACAGTTTATCTGTTTACGAAAACTGAAACTGTTTGTTATTTTACGAAATGTTATCACAACCGTTAAAAATTATCTCATCACGGCTTCATGTATTTATTTTTTGATTGCACAAGAAACCTTTATTTTTAATAAAATAATCTATGTCAGGACAGGGGTGTCAAACTCGATTTGAAATATGACCCGTTAAAAAATGATGTGTATAACTTTATATGCATGATGCTATGTATTTTTTTTTTAAAAAGTTCTTTCCGTTAGGAAAAGGCAAAGGTTGGATCCATACAGCCAAGTCATTTAGGGCCACCACAAACCGAGGCGTCTCCGTCGCCTTCGCGCGCACGCCCCGCGCTTCGGTCTGTGGAAGTTTTAAATGTTAGAATGTTAGTTATTTATTTTTCATTTTATTTATTCATTTTTCTTTTATGTGAGTGTAATATTTTTTGTGTGGCCTTCCGTGATTTTGCTATACTGTGGCCCGGCGGAAGACCAGTGCTGGTTTTTTTAACCAGCGACACGCTGAGTCGGGACCCTTCATGGCAACATCAACATGTACCTATCTATGTCTATGTTTGCACTTTTAATTTAGCCTGTGTACGTGTTTTTGTTCTTATAAATAAATGTTTTTCTTCCTTTCTTTCTTTCTTTCTATGTGAGCAAACCCGCAAACCCAAATACAAAGGAAATTACGACAAGAAGTATAATTTATTTTTTACTTAATTATCGAGAGGATTTCTTTCATTCGTGACAAAAAACAAGCAAATGCGGGCCGCAGGTATCAGACCTAAAAAAAGTTAGGATGCCCCTATTTACTTGGGAAAGTCCTGACATTCTGTCGCAAGTTTTCTTTATTTCTTCTTCTTTAATTTAAGAGCTATTCTTTTGTCGGTGGAGTAACCGCCACTCCGCACGGTCTTCGGCCAGCTGTTTAACTTCCTGATACGACAGTACGACACGACAAACCCTTTCTCCTTCATCTGTTCAAAATAGGTCAATCTTGGGCTTCCTCTGCCTCGTCTTCCTTCTATTTATTTATTTATTTATCTATTTATTTATCTATATATTTATCTAAGTATTTATTTATCTATATAAGTATGTCTATCGTCGTCTAGTACCCATAGTACAAGCTTTGCTTAGTTTGGGACTAGGTCGATTTGTGTGAGATTGTCCCCTAATATTATTATATTTTTCCTTTTAGCAGGTTTTAAAAAAAATTGTCGTGCCGTATCATATGTCCCCTTCTGCAATTTATGGTTTCCAGTAACGTTCTTTTCTCTTTGACCATGGTAAGAACCCCTTTGATGGTTTTCTTTTCTTTCCAACTAAAGCTTTCTTTATTTATAAGGCTTAATTAAGTACTTGAAATATGAAGATATAGTGTAATTTAGGGTGTAATTATAGCTCGACGCGTATTTTAGATGATACCAAGCATCAGCACGCGGCAAGATAAGTTTTTGATAGTATTCGACTGTAACTAAAAACAGCAACTGGAACCGAAGGCGAATAATAATAATAATTCGAGGTCGATTCGAGTCTAGTAGGTGTAGGTAGACATATGATTAAAAAAAATGCGATAAAATAATAGTTGGGTACCTAGCTCTTAAAAAGGAATCAATTCAACGATAAGGCGTGAGGTCAAGTTATACCAGTTCTAGAGAAAATAATAAAAGGTCCATGTCGCTTGGTTAAGCAATAATAGAGTCATATAATCATCATCATCTCAGCCTATATTCGTCCCACTGCAAAGCTCAGGCCTCCACTCAGAAAGTCAGAATGAGAGGGCTTGGGCTGTATTTACCACGCGGCACCAGTTCTGATTGGGAACTTCACACACACACCATTGAATTTCTTCTCAGGTGTGTGCAGGTTTCCTCACCGTGTGTAACGGTTTTGCCTATTTCCTAACTAAAAAACTTATTCTAGAAATTAATAATCAAAATTATACTTTATTTCTAAATACCTTTATAATAAACCTACACACGTACACAAAAACACACTTAAAATACACATCAATAATATTAAATTTACAATCAAACAGTCCGCACGAACATATTTCTTATTAGTTTAAACTGGATGCGAATACAATGGACTACGTCACGCTGCTAATGACTACGCCGGCACCGGCGATCGAATGAGAGGCGGCGGACAGATACTCGCCGAACATCTTTGACAGTGAAAGGTCAATTGGGATGTCCCAATTTTTGGCAACGTATAATAAATAGAAAACCGTTTGGAGAAATAGGCTTTGTGAAGCGTTTTCAGAAATCAGATTCCAAAAATATGATAATCTGAATTAAATAATGAAAATTTAAGTAATGACCTTCATTTGACCCCTGCAGTGAATCGTCACAAAGGCAGATATAAAGCAGGTCTACACTCTAAAGCAAATTGATAGTTTGAAATGTTGCTGTCCTGCTTATAATAGCAAAGAGTGACAAAGACAGAACTTTAATCACATGATGCACACCTGGCTTTAAACAGTTGTCATTTATCATGAAGTCCGAAATGTATACAATACTCGCAATATATTTTTACAAATTTAATTATTAAATTACTACGTTACAAGTAAATATGAAAGAATTTAAATATCAGATTTTAATAAAAAATATCTATTTACTATCACACCATTAAACAAACAGGAATAATCGAAGCTAAAAGAAGAGAAATAAATAAAACTATTTTGTCATGGTTCATTTAGGACCCTAAGCCGTGCTTGTAATATTGACAGTGACAAGACAAATCAGGGGCACTACTACAAAATTCGAAGTTCGTATCGTATCATCGCTCTCACTCTCGTGTCAAATCATATTAGCGTGAGCGGGACGGCATGAAACGAAGTTCGAATTATGCACTTCGTAGTTGGGTCTCAGTAGTGCCGTGGTAGTGCCACAGATTATGTTATGTACGACTTGAATTTTTCTAGGCTATGGAACGTGGCTCTCTCACTGTGACGTCATCCAACGTATTTCTAAAAAAAAATATAAAAAATTAAATACTCAACCAAATTCAAAATCGATGAAAATGGTGTCTTAAAATATCCTATTCTTTCCAAAAAAAATATAAAAACTAGAGGTTATTTTTTTGGTGCATCCCAATTGACTAACCCTTAGATCAAAATTAATTCTACACAATTTCATATTTTTTTAAGTCAAAGTATATTGGTTGCTAAATCTCCAATACAATTTAATATTTAAAATAAGTGCTTGTATTTCCCCGGAACGAGTAAGTGTTGCGAACATTTATTACCTAAATAGTTATTAAGATTGCTTAATCTAACGACTAATGTATTTAGTATGCATTATAAATTAATGTGATTATTTCCTTTTGTTAAATTTGCCTAATTCTTGCCTAATCATATTAATGCTTAATAAATATAACGCTTTTGAGTGATTCTAGAAGTATCCACCTACCCGCTTTGCAAAAATGTAATTTTGATGTTTCCGCTACGGTGCTAGATCATTCATTAGACCTAATTAAAATAAATATTACTAGTCTAGATGCTTCATTGTAGATAAGACACATTTTACATATCATTTGTCATGCAGCGTTAATGTTTGATGATTTTTAATCAACAAAAAAAATTCAAACTAGTATTTTTAACTTGTTTCCTTTCGTACTCTAGTTAATGGTTCATCTTTAATGAAACAGTTTTATTTATTTAAGATATTTAATTCAGTATTGAAAAATGTACGAAAGAAAATAATATAGAACTACATTTATAATTTTCTTTAATTGTAAAAGCTGATTTTGCTAGTGACTGCCACATCTTTGATCACCATTTATTTGCTTTGGGGTTCACTAAACCAGCCTACGCACTCATCTTCATATAATCATATCAAAAATTCCGGATGTCGCAGTCACTAACACGAAACTGGATTTTTTCTGAAATGGCCAATTCCGGAAATTCCAGGGACCAAGTCTGGGGCTATTTCCCTGACTCCACCTGGCCTGCTACACTCCCGGAATCTCAACGGACGCACCCGCATCACTTCTCCGGTTTTCCGGATATCCGGATTTGTCCCGAAGAAGACTCACGCAGTGCAGGGAAGTGACCCCTTATAAGAACTTGTTTCGCCCAGTGTGCTCAGCTCGCGCAAAAATAAAATTACCCACGACCTAGTCGGATTAAATATATTGTTGTTAATAAATTTGTTATACAGAATTTAACTATTTTAATTCATCTCATTTTGATAAAATCTACTTCTACCTACTTGTTGACGCTAGACGTCACACGTGCTTTCCTTCACCGCAAAGCTCATGGCAAATTTCAAAAGTAGGTAATTTCAGACATCAATTTTGAAAAACTGAGAGGTGCAAGCCCGGGGTTGAACCTACGATTAAAAAAAGTAGTAACAACAAATTGGGAGTCGCAAGGCGAGGGTGGTGGAGCCATTCCATGACGTCGATTGCTCTCGAACACCGCCCGTTATGACAAGACAAATGGACATCCTGCAACCCTGACCGCGGGCCGTATGTTTGGCATCCCTGATCTACGGCTTTGAGAACGCACTGTACGCGTGATGCGTGCGGGGGCGCGGGTCAGCGGTGCATTGAGTTCGTATTTGCGATAAACAAGCCGGAGATTAAAAAATATACAATTGAATCGTTACAATGTTGCACACTACCTATTCTTTTACAATGTCACCGCGTATAAGTAGGTATCTAACAGCGAACGGCGGCCCGTAGTCGTGGCGCCGTACCTTTTTAGAGTATCGGTTCGGTTAAGAAAGAGACGGTGCGTTAAACCGCCGCGGCTAAATGCATATAGTGTGTATGAGCGCAAAGGAATTAGAATCTCATCGCCGCCCGGCCACGACTTCGCGCGTTTGGCGACGCCGCAAGCGTTTTATCAGTTCATTGCGTGTGCCGCCAGGCAACCACTGTACGGCGAGCGTCTCGGCCGCGCAATGAACCTGTGTGCCGCCAAATGCGCGAAGTCGTGGCCGGGCGGTAATGCTTAGAGCGCTGTTATCTAATGACTAGCTTTTGCCCGCGACTCCGTCCGCGTGGAATTAGTAATTTGGGCAGCTTATTTTTTTTATCCAATTCGCTTTTTCATCAAATTATGGCTCTCCTTAGTTCCTCGATAAAAAAAATTACCCGCCCCCCCGCAACCCCACCGCACCCTCCAGCTCCCCCCGCACAGCAACCCCGCACCCCCCACACCCCAAGAACCCGCACCCTCCACCCCCCCGCACCGCTCCGCACCCCCCGCACCCCCCCCCCCCCACACAGCACCCCTCGCACACCCGCGTTTGTCCCAAAGTCAAGGGTGCCTATAGAAGTTTTACTTCAAAAACCCCCGCACCTCCTCCCCCTCAACCTCCCCGCCCCCTCGGTGTCTTTGTCAAATATCTTGAAAACGGTGCATCCTACGGCAAAATCAATGAAATTTTCATCCCCCCTTTAATACCCCCACACCCCCTCCCCGCACCTCTTCCCCCCTCAAACCCCCTGGTGTTTTTGTCAAATATCTTGAAAACGGTGCATCCTACGGCAAAATCGATAAAATTTTCACCCCCTTTGAAGGCCCCGCACCCCCTCTCCCGCACCCTCACCCCCGTGTGTAGCGTGATGATATATAGCTTATAGCCATCCTCGATAAATGGGCTATCTAACACTGAAATAATTTTTCAAATCGGAGCAGTAGTTCCTGAGATAGCGCCTACAGAATAGATGTTTTACCTCAAAAACCCCTGATTTCGAAACATTCTTCCGCTCCGCTCCGCTCCTATTGGTGTTAGCGTGATGATACGTAGCCTATAGCCATCCTCGATAAATGGGCTATCTACACATACGATTGCCTACACGCATCATCTCAGAACTGTACTTGTAACACAATTGAATTTGTTGAGTCTTTTAAGTACTTGGGGCTAACCATAGATAGGACGTTTAGTTGGAAGTTACACATACAAACTCTCTGTACCAAATTGAGATATATTTACGTCTCGTTCTTACAACTTAAAAAATATGTGAACCGCAAAACTTTACGAACCTTGTACTGTGCATTGGTAGAATCGCATATAGACTATGGCTTAATAGCATATGGGCGAACATTCAAGACACAGCTGGATATGATTAAAAGTATACAGATTAGGTACTCAAAATTATTAATAAGCATCAAACAGAAGCAATTGTGTAACAAAGAATACGAAAAGCTGTTTAAAATATGTAATATCTTACCTGTAAGTGAAAAATTTAAATTGCTAGTGGCATCATACAATTATAAAAAAAGAACCTTTCATATGCAAATTGCCGGATGATAACTGTATCTCAAGAAGAAAACCTAAATTATTCCCTGATAAATATAACGCAACTAATTACTATGGAGAACGCACATTTGAGTACATGACTCCTAAAATTTATAACGCCTTACCGCAGAAGTTGTTTGATGAGAAAGTTAGAATAAATAATTTTATGAATAATGTCAAAAAGTTCTTTATAGATAATTATTGGGATAAAGGGCAGTGAGAATGGATAACTCGTATTCATTCGGTACCCACTTTTCACTGCTTTTAGTTCTCACTAAAATTAAAATGTCAAATTGCATGCTTAGTATTTTTGTATACATAGTAAATAATAATGCATGAATATAACTAACTAGCTTTTGCCCGCGGCTTCGCTCGCGTGTACCATGAGTATTCCAAAGAACCAAGATATCAAGCAAGCAAGCATACAGGCAAGCAAGCAAGCATGCAAGCATGCAAGCAAGCATGCATGCAAGCAAGCATGCATGCACGCAAGCATAAGCAAGCGTGCAAGAAAGCGTGCAAGTAAGCGAGCAAGCAAGCCCGACTAAACTTCAGTTAGATACGGTCCTTTACAGTATTTCTTTATATACAATGTTTTTCACTATTCGAAAGCGGGCACTAAAGTAACCAGGTTTGTTAATAATATAAAACCTATTATTAATTTCCCCTGTCTTGCATTAGGTATAATTCAATGTTTTCTTACCTTCTACGGAAACTTGAGTAACTGGAAGCGCTGTGTACCTACTTAGCATTGATATTATACATATTGTAGTATTTTGTTATGGTGTTGTGTGACCTAAACGTTAAGGAGTTATACCTTCCATCATCAGCTCATCTGAATAACCAGAAAGAATACAACTAAAGGTCTATACGAGTAGTAGGGATTCGCCGATTCCCCATCACTTTTTTTAGGTCCTTCAAGATGGCGAACTTGGGGGCGTCAAAAATAAAAAAAAAAAAAAAAAAAAAAAAAGTAAAGTATGTATAAACGTGCCACACCCCACTTGGAGTGATTGGACCAGGTCTCATCACGCTCCACCCACTCTTTCAGGTACCTACGCGCTACATTATGTACTTCACTTCTAACACAATAGACGCACCTCGCCAGCGAGTCATACAAAGGATCAACCTTTCTTTTGTTCAATTCATGCAAAAAATTTTACCTGCGTTCTTACGCGGCGGTCATCGAAGGGTTCCTATGCAACTTGTAAGACGATGTTTTTTGCTATTGTTTAATAACCTAATTTTCGTTTTTGCTAAATTCATAAACTTTGGTGATTGATATAAAAACTAATCTAACCTAACCAACCTTTTTGCGTTATATAATATAATATTTAGATTAAACAGTTTGTAAAATGTTGCTGTTCTTTCAATAGTTTTTTCCTGTTAAATTCATAACTTTAATGATTAATATAAAAACTACCCTAACCTAACCTACCTTTTTGCGCTATATGTAGATTGAGATGATGATTTTGTAATTTACCAAACGAATCTTTACCTATTAATGTTAAAGTAGAGTCAAGGAAACTGAATCGCATACCATGATGGAACCTTTTCACAAACAATTTCACAATTTCAAAATTTGGTGGAAACGTGGAGGGGAAGTGGTTTTAAGCAACCGCACCATCCCAGATACTAATATTGTTGATCTAGTAAACGATGTGATAAGACCTCTAAAACGCACAAAACCAAAAGGTTGGGAAGAATTTGCCATAGTTTTAAAAGACATAAGAGTACCTACATTTTGTATAGGTAACCCTGTTAACTCAGAATTCATAAACAGAGCTAATAGTGAGAGAGAAACTAACGAGCATCATTCACTACCTTCATCCATAAATACAAGAGACTCATCATTTAAAGTGAAAAACACATCGACGCCGATTTCCGGTAGAACACATACATCGACCAAAAGGAAATTAGATTGGGAAAAATGGATCCCCTTATAGATATTAACAGAATTTACTACGATGTATCGAACCCAGCCGGATACAGCAGCATTGATAAGTTAGCGAAGAAAATGAAAGGTAAAATGAACAAAAAGGAAGTAAAAAAATGGTTGCAATCTCAGGAAACATACACACTACATAAACCTGTTCATAGACGATTTACTAGAAATAGATACATCTTATCTAATTATAATGAACTTTGGCAAGCTGATTTAAGTGATATGCGTACTTATACTCAATATAATGATGGATACAAATATATTCTTTGTGTTATCGACGTGTTTAGTAAATATGCTTTTGCACGCGCAATGAAGAGTAAAAAACCTGAAGTTGTTAAATCCTGTTTTGATAGCATCTTTGCGGAAGCTAATGCCACTCCCCGTCATATTCAATCTGATAAAGGTACAGAGTTTGTTTCAAAAGTTGTAAGGGACTACTTTAAAAGCAGGAATATTAATTATTACACAACTAATAATCCTGATATTAAAGCTAGCATAGTGGAAAGATTTCAAAGAACACTAAAAATGAAGATGTGGCGTTACTTTACATTTAAAAATACATATAAGTACGTTGACATCCTACAAGATTTATTATATTCATATAACCATAGCTACCATTCGAGCATAAAGATGAGTCCAAGCGAAGTAAATTTTGATAATATCATGACTGTTTGGCAAAATTTGTATGGAGAAAAGAAAAAAGAAATATATATAAATGAATGTCCCTCTCTTCAAATAGGTGATCATGTTAGAATAACTAAATATAAGCATATATTTCAAAAAGGTTATGAAACTAATTGGAGCGATGAAGTATTTGTAATTGACTCCATTATTAGGAGAATTCCCTGGGTCGTTTATACTCTGAAAGATTTAGAAGGTGAACCAATTACAGGGACATTTTATTCAAAAGAGCTACAGAAAGTCTTTTATGACCCCTCCACTAAGTACAAGATAGATAAAATAATGCAATCTCGTCGCGTCAGAGGTAGAAAGGAAGTGTTAGTCAAGTGGAAAGGTTATCCAAACAAGTTTAATAGTTGGATCCCGGCATCAGACTTAGAAAAAATATGAGTGAAGATAGTTTTTACCTGACACTGTTGAGCAACAGCTCCATTTCATATTACCCTGAAAACTTAACAACCAATTTCTTAACTAAGTTACCCAAAACTATTAAGTTAGAAGGGGAATGGGTCGTTGGTTTGGTGGAGTTTCATTACCCATGTACGATGTTTAATGTACAAGAACATGAAAACATTCTATACGTAAAAAAGAAAACACGTTTACAAAATGATAAGGTTTCAAACAAGAAAACTGATTCGGCCGTAGTTGTAGAATATAAAGCGCATATTCCTGCGACTGCATATGACAGTATTAATAATTTTTTAAGCGCTTTTAATGAACATCCATTATTAAAAAATCATTTAAAATTGAGATATGATGAAATATCAAAACTCGTAAGGTTATCTTCTCAAGGAACCGATCTAATATCTTTAATTGCATCACCTCAGTTAAGTCTCCAGTTAGGTTTTGAACCAAATACTAATATGGCTGCAAAACCAAATGGGAAATATCCTGTTAACTTGTACTTGGGATTACCATCACAGCTCTTCATTTATTCGGATATTATTCAACCGCAGATAGTAGGTGATGTTATGACATCACTATTACGAATCATACCTCTAGATCCAACGAAGTACATTTATGGAGCATACAAAATGCATGCATTTTCACCAGCGCACTACGTACCTGTTATGCGCAGAGAGTTTGACACTATTGAAATAGATATAAGAACAAGCATTGGTGGTAAAGTACCATTCCAGTTCGGTACATCGTGTATTAAACTGCATTTCAGACGTAGAAAATGACCCGCAAAAACATTAACGGTATTTGTCCTTACCAGCATTATTATTCGAATCAAGCTGGATCTGGAGTTGGCATTGTATACAAAGGTGTTGCTCATCAACGCGGTCATGGAATTGGTAGTTTCTTGGGAGGATTATTCAGATCTGTTTTACCTTTGTTGTCAAGTGGATTTCGAACTGTTAAGAAAGAAGCTTTAAATGCCGGTGTTGGATTATTATCGGATATGATGAATTCACACCCTATGGAAGAGTCTATAAAGTCACGTTTTAAAAATGCTAGCGCTAATTTGAAAAGGAAGGCCGATGAAAAAATTGAATCTCTCATGAGCGGCTCAGGGTATAAAAGAATTAGAAAGTCAAGCAAACGCATCATTAAGCGTAAAACCCTGCCGCGACAACGATCTAAGTCATCAAAAAAAACTAATTTCGAAGATATTTTTTCTGTCTAAAAATGTCGTTTTTACATAATCATTCATGTGAATGTGCCAAGTCTGAGTTAGACTTATTCGCTCTACCATCAACTCAAACAAGTGTCGAAAGTGGTCAGTGGATTCATTACAAACCTATTTCATCATTAAGTGATGATGGACCAATAGAATTTCAAGTGCCAGGTACTGGAGATGATTATATAGATCTGTCCCACACCATGCTTTATATCAAAGCTAAGATAACAAGTTCGGACTCAAATGAAATTGCAAAAACTGTTCATGTTGCACCGGTTAATAATTGGCTTCATTCGCTTTTTAATCAGTTAGATGTTTATTTAAATCAAAAACTAGTGTCACTGCCAAATAATACATATGCATATCGCGCATATTTGGAAACTCTATTAAACTATGGTCCAGCAGCAAAAAACTCTCATCTGACCTGTGCTTTGTGGTATGGGGATACTCCTCATAAAATGGATGCTACAGATGACACCAATAAAGGATTTACTAAGAGAGAGGAGTTAGTTAAAGTGAACAAAGAGATTGATATGATTGGTCATTTACATGGTGATATTTTTAACCAAGACAAATTTTTAATAGGCTAGACGACTAAAAAAAACTGTTTAGTCCGTCAGTTAGATTATTAAAAAATATTGTACACGTATTTTTTCTTTTGTTTGACAAACCAAAAATGACGAGGATACAGTGCTTAGAAGTTTCGAATGACGTCACTATATGGTACAATTTTTACCTATGAGTGACGACACAAGCCCCCACTCCGGAAGTTTGATGATCTATACCTTTGTCGATTTTTAATAATTTGATAAACCAAAAAATACGTGTCCCTTATTTTTCCATTATCTAACTAACGGACTAAATAGAATGACATATTTATAACCCAGTCGTCATCCCTATTAATGGTGTCGAAATGCGTATCAGATTGGTTCGTAGTAAGGAAGCATTTAATATCATGTGTGATAATGTAGACGTAAAAATTAAAGTTAAAATTACTGATGCCAGTCTCATTATTCGTAAGGCACGAATAAATCCTTCAGTTTTAATAGCACATCAAAAAGTCTTGGCGACTTCAACAGCTAAATATCCCATCACCCGGGCTGAAGTTAAAGTTTTGACTATTTCTTCAGACGTACAGGCTAAAACTCTGGATAACATATTTTTAGGACAAGTCCCTAAAAGATGTATTATAGGTTTTGTAAAAAATTCCGCATTTAATGGCAATTTGAAGCAAAATCCTTACAACTTTGATAATCATGGAATAAATTTATTTAGTTTATATGTTGATGGACAACAGGTTCCCTCAAAAACATTACAACCCTCGTTTGCGGATGGTTTGATCGCATCAACTTACCATACACTGTTTTCTGGTACGGATATTCATTTTTTGAATGAAGGTAATGCAATAGCAAGAGAAGACTATGGTGGAGGATTTTGTTTATTAGCTTTTGATTTAACTCCAGATCTATCAGCCGGTTCAAGTTCACATTGGAATTTAATTAAACATGGAAGTGTCAGATTAGAAGTCCGTTTTGCAAGAGCTTTAACAACAACACTTAATTGTATTGTTTATGCAGAGTTTGATAATGTTGTGGAAATCAATAAAAACCGTGATGTAAGTGTTGATTACAATAGTTAAATATGACAGATGAATACTAAATCAATCACATCAGTAACGTAGTCTATAATGGATACATCGGAAATAAAATACTATCTGAGCAAAATTAATTGCAATATTATATCAAATGTTTTTGCATCCAACAAAATGCCTGTGTTGGTTCAGCTGCCTGTTTACCTTATCAGCAATTTAGATCCTGATTATAAACCTGGCTCTCATTGGATCGCCATTTACATAGATATTAATGGTGTTGGAGAATATTTCGATTCATATGGGCGAAAACCAGAAGGTTATCATAAGAGGTTTTTAAAGAGGAATACAAAGCGTTGGTTTTACAATCACAAATCATTTCAAAACCTTTTTACCTCAGTTTGTGGGGAATATTGTTTAGTTTATCTGTATTTTAAGAATAAAGGAAAAACTATGTGTGATTTTCAAAGTTTGTTTTCTGAGAGTTCTCTATGTAATGATTTAATTGTAAGAAATATTTTTAAGTCAATTTTTATGAAATAAATTATATTTTTAACTAATCATATTTCCTGTTTTATTTTTCTTGGTTATGAATCTGTTTGGTTTTAAGGAGTAAATAAAATATTATTTATAGATCACAAATAGAAAGAAAACGTGATAAATAAAACAATAAAATAAATCATTTCAATTATAATAAAACTAAATTTGTTCTTACTTAACAATAAGTTCTCAGCAATGAGTCTTTGTGGATAATAAATTATGAGATAGTTTGAATACAAAAGTGTTTAAATTAAAGAAAAAAAGTATACAATGTTAAGCATGCAATCAAAATAAATTTAAATTATAATAAAACTAAACTTAAACTTATTTGTCATTGTCTATGGTAAAATTAACACAATCACTTTTGGCGGCCAACTGTTTCGTAATATTGTAGATTACGTCTTTTGTTTTTTCAACATGTTCGTCTGTTTCCGAGTGGGCGAAATATTTTATACGCACTTCTGCGTGTTTCCACTGTTGTGTTGGGGGAACGTTCTTTATTTTCGCCCAATCATATATTTCAATTTTGACGAGCTGCGACGCGTAAGCTCCGTCGTCTTGATTTGATTTAATAAATGCGACGCCGTCATCTGTGGCTTGGCTCACGCTTGATGAGTTTTTAGCAACCTTCTTTTTCTTCCGTTTCTCAAAGAAACCGTGTATGCTGTTACCAGGTCTTTTACTAGCGAGCGCTCTTTTTATTTTGTATGCGAGTGTGCCTTCGCCTTCATCGCTTGCTTCATCGTGGTTTTCACCATAATAATAATTTTTGAATGTGTTTTCTTCAGAAAGCTATAACAATGCAAAAAAATACATATAAAACAGTGCAGCAAAGTTGAGTTACACAGTAAACACAGTAATGGATAAAGGTTATATTATAACCAATCAAAAATTAAGACAAGTAGGTACAAATACAATTAAACACTGCATACTTACATCCATGTCAGCAACGAAACACTGCTACAACACTGAACTTTGCACTTCACGATTCTCTAGGGACAGGATCTTGTCTGATGAATTATTTGAGGCGATATGAGATGAATGTGCGGTGTGTTCATCGCTTTTATAGTTTGGTCGACTCGACAAGTTCAATCCTGCCCTGCACGTGGGGGATGCATCGAACACCTTTTATGGGAAGGATTTTTTTCAAGTTTAAACTTGTTTTTGTACGTATAATGAATGGAAACGATAAATCATTCGCTGCGCATACAATTCAAAGCATGGATTGTGTGCTTGAACAATAGTAGATAACGACTTTTGAGTGAATTATGTGAGACGGTACAAAGCGACTTTGTCTAGGCTTGCTTTCCTACAAGTTCAAACCTGATTTTGAGATTCCTCGAACACATTTTTTATTTAATGCATGTACAGCAATCGTACAAGTTTAAACATGTATTCTAAAGAAGCTGATGTTGACATTCCATACACCGGCCAAAGAAATCATCGTGAAATTGTTTGTGAAAAGGTTCCATCATGGTATGCGATTCAGTTTCCTTGACTCTACTTTAACATTAATAGGTAAAGATTCGTTTGGTAAATTACAAAATCATCATCTCAATCTACATATAGCGCAAAAAGGTAGGTTAGGTTAGGGTAGTTTTTATATTAATCATTAAAGTTATGAATTTAACAGGAAAAAACTATTGAAAGAACAGCAACATTTTACAAACTGTTTAATCTAAATATTATATTATATAACGCAAAAAGGTTGGTTAGGTTAGATTAGTTTTTATATCAATCACCAAAGTTTATGAATTTAGCAAAAACGAAAATTAGGTTATTAAACAATAGCAAAAAACATCGTCTTACAAGTTGCATAGGAACCCTTCGATGACCGCCGCGTAAGAACGCAGGTAAAATTTTTTGCATGAATTGAACAAAAGAAAGGTTGATCCTTTGTATGACTCGCTGGCGAGGTGCGTCTATTGTGTTAGAAGTGAAGTACATAATGTAGCGCGTAGGTACCTGAAAGAGTGGGTGGAGCGTGATGAGACCTGGTCCAATCACTCCAAGTGGGGTGTGGCACGTTTATACATACTTTACTTTTTTTTTTTTTTTTTTTTTTTTTTTTGACGCCCCCAAGTTCGCCATCTTGAAGGACCTAAAAAAAGTGATGGGGAATCGGCGAATCCCTACTACTTATACGTGCATATGATATTTAAAGAAACTTCCTATAACTCCTAACCGTTAAGGAGTTTAACCTTCCATCATCAGCTCACCCGGATAAACTGAAAGAATACAACTGTCGGTCTATACGTACCTATAATATTTGAAAAAATATCCTCAACTCCTAACCGTTAAGGAGTTTTACCTTCCATCATCAGCTCATCTACATGAGATGATGTCTACCAGACGCAAACACTTAAATAAATTGAGAAAATATATGAAAAACGTAATGCGTGCCTACAAAATTTGAGGGTTGCCCTCGATTTCCCTAAGATCCCGACATCAGATCCTGATTTGGTGACAATGGAACCATCTCAGGAGTATATTGTATTCTTTCGAATAAAAAAATATTTTTTATAATCGGTCCACAATTGACCAAGAAATCGGCGAACATACCTACATAAAAAAATACATGAAGTGGAATGCATGTAATCTCCTCCTTTTTTTGAACTCGGTTAAAGAGCCCTTTGTGGCCTATTTACAGTGTGAACTTATGAATTTTGAAATTTTAGCTTTCTAAAAACCAGTAAAACGCAAAATCCCGTTTTTTCCCGTTCCCGTAAGAATTTCGGGAAATGCTTTCTTAGTGCTCCCCTACACTCCCCAAGGAACCCACTTGCCAAATTTCGTCTTTCTACGACCCGTAAAACGAAAAATCCCGTTTTTTCCCGTTCCTGTGGGAATTTTTGAAAGTCCTCTCACAATGCTCCTCTACACTCCCCAAGCAACCTACATGCCGAATTCAGCTTTCTACAACCAGTAAAACGAAAAATCCCGTTTTTTCCCGTTCCCGTGGGAATTTTGGAAAATCCTCTCTCAATGCTCCTCTACACTTCCTAAGCAACCTACATGCTGAATTTCAGCTTTCTATGACCAGTAAAACGAAAAATTCTGTTTTTCCCGTTCCCGTGGGAATTTTGAAAAGTCCTCTCTCAATGCCCCTCTACACTCCCCAAACAACCTACATGCCGAATTTCAGCTTTCTACGATCACCAAAACGAAAAATCCCGTTTTTTCCCGTTCCCGTAGGAATTTTGTAAAGTCCTCTCTCAATCCTCCTCTACACTCCCTAAGCATCCTACGTGCCGAATTTCAGCTTTAAAACGAAAAATCCCGTGTTTTCCTTATCCCGTGAGAATTTCCAAAAATCCTTAAAACAGTTTTTTACTATTATAATTACCTACTTCTATGTCAAACTTGAAGAAACTTGAAGAAGCAAGCAAGCATACAGGCAAGCAAGCAAGCATGCAAGCAAGCATGCATGCACGCAAGCAAGCAAGCGTGCAAGTAAGCGAGCAAGCAAGCCCGACTAAACTTCAGGTAGATACGGTCCTTTACAGTATTTCTTTAGATACAATGTTTTTCACTATTCGCAAGCGGGCACTAAAATAACCAGGTTTGTTAATATATAAAACTTATTATTAATTTCCCCTGTCCTGCATTAGGTATAATTCAATGTTTTCTTACCTTCTACGGAAACATGAGTAACTGGAAGCGCTGTGTACCTACTTAGCATTGATATTATACATATTATAGTATTTTGTTATGGTGTTGTGTGACCTAACCGTTAAGGAGTTATACCTTTCATCATCAGCTCATCTGAATAACCAGAAAGAATACAACTAAAGGTCTATACGTGCATATGATATTTAAAGAAACTTCCTATAACTCCTAACCGTTAAGGAGTTTAACCTTCCACAATCAGCTCACCCGGATAACCTGAAAGAATACAACTATCGGTCTATACGTACCTATAATATTTGAAAAGATATCCTCAACTCCTAACCGTTAAGGAGTTTTACCTTCCATCATCAGCTCATCTACATGACGCAAACACTTAAATAGCTTGAGAAAATATATGAAAAACGTAATGCGTGCCTACAAAATTTGAGGGTTGTCCTCGATTTCCCTAAGATCCCGTCATCAGATCCTGATTTGGTGACAATGGAACCATCTCAGGAGTATATTGTATTCATTCGAATAAAAAAATAATTTTTATAATCGGTCCACAATTGACCAAGAAATCGGCGAACATACCTACATAAAAAAATACATAAAGTGGAATGCATAATCTCCGCCTTTTTTTGAACTCGGTTAAAGAGCCCTTTGCGGCCTATTTACAGTGTGAACTTATGAATTTTAAATTTTAGCTTTCTACAACATGTAAAACGCAAAATCCCGTTTTTTCCCGTTCCCGTAAGAATTTCGGGAAATGCTTTCTTAGTGCTCCCTTACACTCCCCAAGGAACCCACTTGCCAAATTTCGTCTTTCTACGACCAGTAAAACGAAAAATCCCGTTTTTTTCCGTTCCTGTGGGAATTTTGGAAAGTCCTCTCTCAATGCTCCTCTACACTCCCTAAGCAACCTACATGCCGAATTTCAGCTTTCTACGACCAGTAAAACGAAAAATTCTGTTTTTCCCGTTCCCGTGGGAATTTTGGAAAGTCCTCTCTCAATGCTCCTCTACTCTCCCCAAACAAACTACATGCCGAATTCCAGCTTTCTACGACCAGTAAAACGAAAAATCCAGTTTTTTCCCGTTCCCGTGGGAATTTTGGAAAGTCCTCTCTCAATGCTCCGCTACACTCTCCAAGCAACCTACATGCCGAATTTCAGCTTTCTACGATCACCAAAACGAAAAATCCCGTTTTTTCCCGTTCCCGTGGGAATTTTGGAAAGTCCTCTCTCAATGCTCCGCTACACTCCCCAAGCAACCTACATGCCGAATTTCAGCTTTCTACGACCAGTAAAACGAAAAATCCCGTGTTTTCCTTATCCCGTGGGAATTTCCGAAAATCCTTAAAACAGTTTTTTACTATTATAATTACCTACTTCTATGTCAAACTTGAAGAGTCTAGTAATTATAGTTCATAGGATCCCGTTGAACTGAATATATAAATCCCGTTTTTTCCTTATCCCGTGGGAATTTGGAAAAAATCCTGAAATTAATGTTTTAACTAATATAATACCTACTTGGGTATCAAATTTGAAGAGTCTAGTTATTATAGTTACTGAGATAGGGTCACTCGGAATCGAATTTATAAATCCCGTTTTTTCCCGTTCCCGTGGGAATTCCCAAAAATCCTTTCTTAGTGGATGCCTACATTGTATAAGGTATCTATGTGCAAAATTTCAAGTCTAGATCCAGTGGTTTGGGCTGTGCGTTGATATATCAACAGTCATTTAGTTTATTTAGACATTTCAACCCCATCCAGGGAGATGGTATTTTACGTCCGCCACGTCGGATTTTAAAACCGTTAACGTTTTCATAACCAGCGACCCGATAAACCATAGAAACAACACCCATGTTGATTTTCAGACTTTGTTACCCCTTTCCCCCCTTTTAGGGGTTGAATTCTCAAAAAACCTGAAACACGTGTTTACTCATTTACCATTAGGAGTACTTCTGTGAAGTTTCGAATAAAATAGTCGAACTAATCTTGTTTCCCCATACAAACTTTGGACCCCCGTTTCACCCCCTTAGGGAGTGAATTTTGAAAAATCCTTTCTTAGTGCACCCCTAGACCTTATAAGGAACCTACGTGCCAAATTTGGAATCTCTAGGCCCAGCGGTTTGGGCTGTGCGTTGATATGTCAGTCAGTCAGTCAGTTTCTTCTTTTATATATATGAGAATTCCAAAGAACCAAGATATCAAGCAAGCAAGCATTAAGGCAAGCAAGCAAGCATGCAAGCAAGATGCAAGCAAGCACGCATGCACGCTTGCTTGCTTGCGTGACAATGGGACCATCTTAGGAGTATATTATATTCTTTCGAATAAAAAAAGAATGAAATCGGTGAACATACCTACATAAAGAAAATACATAAAGTGGAATGCATAACCTCCTCCTTTTTTTGAAGTCGGTTTAAGAGCCCTTTGCGGCCACAGTACACAGTTTACAGTATAAACTTATGAATTTTGAAATTTTAGCTTACAACCAGTAAAACGCAAAATCCCGTTTTTTCCCGTTCCCGTAAGAATTACGGAAAATACTTTCTTAATACTCCCCTACACTCCCCAAGGAACCCACTTGCCAAATTTCATCTTTCTACGACCAGGAAGACGAAAAATCCCATTTATTCCCGTTCCCGTGGGAATTTTGGAAAGTCCTCTTTCAATGCTCCTCTACACTCCCCAAGCAACCTCATGCCGAATTTTTTTTTCTACGACCAGTAAAACGCAAAATCCTGTTTTTTCCCGTTCCCGTAAGAATTTCGGGAAATACTTTCTTAATACTCCCCTACACTCCCCAAGGAACTCACTTGCCAAATTTCAGCTTTCTACGACCAGTCAAATGAAAAATCCCGTTTTATCCCGTTCCCGTGGGAATTTTGGAAAGTCCTCTCTCAATGCTCCTCTACGTACTCCAAGCAACCTCATGCCGAATTTCAGCTTTCTACGACCAGTAAAACGAAAAATCCCGTTTTTCCCGTTCTCGTGGGAATTTTGGACAGCCCTCTCTCAATGCTCCTCTACACTCCCCAAGCAACCTTTATGCCGAATTTCAGCTTTCTACGACCAGAAAAATCCCGTTTTTTCCCGTTCCCGTAAGAATTTTGGAAAGTCCTATCTCAATCCTCCTTTACACTCCCTAAGCAACCTACATGCCGAATTTCAGCTTTCTACGACCAGTAAAACGAAAAATCCCGTTTTTCCCGTTCCCGTGGGAATTTTGGAAAGTCCTCTCTCAGTGCTCCTCTACACTCCCCAAGCAACCTATATGCCGAATGTCAGCTTTCTACGACCAGTAAAATGAAAAATCCCGTTTTTTCCCGTTCCCGTAAGAATTTTGTAAATTTCTATCTCAATCCTCCTTTACACTCCCTAAGCAACGTACATGCCGAATTTCAGCTTTCTACGACCAGTAAAACGAAAAATCCCGTTTTTTCCCGTTCCCGTAGGAATTTTGGAAAGTCCTCTCTCAATCCTCCTTTACACTCCCTAAGCAACCTACATGCCGAATTTCAGCTTTCTAGACCAGTAAAACGAAAAATCCCGTTTTTTCCTTATCCCGTGGGAATTTCCGAAAATCCTTTAAACTGTTTTTTACTATTATTACTTCTATGCCAAATTTGAAGAGTCTAGTCATTATAGTTCATAGGATCCCGTTAAACTGAATATATAAATCCCGTTTTTTCCTTATCGCGTGGGAATTTTGAAAAATCCTGAAATTAATGTTTTAACTAATGTAATACCTACTTGTGTGTCAAATTTTAAGAGTCGAATTATTATAGTTACTGAGATAGGGTCACTCGGAATCGAATATATAAATCCCGTTTTTTCCCGTTCCCGTGGGAATTCCCAAAAATCCTTCCTTAATGGATGTCTACATTGTATATGGTATCTATGTGCAAAATTTCAAGTCTCTAGGTACAGTGGTTTGGGCTGTGCGTTGATTTATCAACAGTCATTTAGTTTATTTCGACATTTCAACCCCATCGCACCCCATCCAGGGAGATGGTATTTTACGTCCACCACCTCGGATTTTAAAACCGTTGTTGTTTTCGTAACCAGCGACCCGATAAACCATAGAAACAATACCCATATTGATTTTCAGACTTTGTCACCCCATTTCTCCCTTTTAGGGGTTGAATTCCCAAAAAACCTGAAACACGTGTTTAATCATTTATCGTTAGGAGTTCTTCTGTGAAGTTTCGAATAAAACAGTCGAAAGAATCTTGTTTCCCCATACAAACTTTGGACCCCCTTTTCACCCCCTTTGGGAGTGAATTTTGAAAAATCCTTTCTTAGTGCACCCCTAGACCTTATAAGGAACCTACGTGCCAAATTTGGAATCTCTAGGCCCAGCGGTTTGGGCTGTGCGTTGATATGTCAGTCAGTCAGTCAGTCAGTCAGTTTAGAATTTTATATATATAGATTAGATGTAAGACACAAGGTGTATCAAGAGCATTCGAACTGCCAACAAACTGCTACGCAGTTTGGCAGTACAATTAATTTATGTAAAAATGTATGTGTCAATAATTCTGAAAATAAACGATAATAATAATAGCATTGAAAGAATTTTTCAAATCGGAGCAGTAGTTCCTGAGATTAGTGCGTTCAAACAAACAAACAAACAAACATACTCTTCCGCTTTATAATATTAGTATAGATTAGATGTTATCGTTCGATCGCAGGCATTGCACGGAGTCATGCGTCTTGACGTTACGTCAATGTCAATGCCAATGGATAAGCAACCTCAAGACACCCGACTGCCTGAAACTGCCTACGATCAAATGGGTCAAGTTATGGTTGTCTGGCGAGCGAGAATCATACCCTGTTCAATGCGTTTACAGTTTAAAAATTTATCAAGCGATTCAAACTAATATTTTTTATCGATTTTCCCGTGCCAGTCCACTGTGTGACGGTTTTTGGAAGATTTTATCGGCTTGCGGTTCCATTTCGGTTCTATCTGTATGAACGGCTAGCTCAATGCGCTTAAGGATTATTCGCACTAGTTCCTTCACAAGAGATGAAGGAAGAACTGCGTTTATTTTTTCGCCTTTGTTCCTTGTCGCAGTAGCACCTTCAGTTCTAGCAAAGGAACAAAGGCGCAAAAATAAACGCAGTTCTTCCTTCATATCTTCTGAAGGAACTAGTGCGAAAATCCGCGCGTAATGCTTGTTGCGCTACCAACCTAAAACTAAACTTCATTAATAAAAGAACCCTAATTAAATGTGTCTATAGTATAGAGCTTTGGTTACAAAGGTTGTCTCCATTGACTGATACACATACATCCTGTTGACATGTGATAGTGATTGGTTCACATTTATTTCTCCTATATTTAGATTGTTGCTGATGTCAATAAAAAAACTTTGTTAGAATAATCCCTCGGAGCAGTGAATTATTGGTGAAAAACTCAAATAAAGGATCTGTTGCATGTAGTAGTGCATAGAATTGATATGGAGCTTAATCATTTTTAACCGACTTCAAATTTTATTTTAATGTGTCACCTCAGAAAGCTCCGTCATTTATGAACCGATTTGGAATTTTTTTTCGTTGTTTGAAAGTACATGTTCAAGGTTGGCCCCGTTTTACCAGAATCCAGTTCAGATGATGGGATCCATGAGGAGTTGAAGAAACTCCTCAAAAATTCAAGAGAAATGTATAGCGATTTTAGTATTTTTGGTGACAAGTCGAGTATTGCATTCTGTATGCCTAGTATAAGTTTTACTTCACCAAAATACTTCTCGATCGCGTTTACGTAAAAAAATCAATTACTAGGGAAACATGGACAGCGCCTCCGCAGCCGCGCGTCCATGTTTCCATAGAATTGAAATTTTTACGTAAACGCGATCGAGAAGTATTTTGGTGAAGTAAAACTTATACTAAGTATACAGAAAGAATCATGGAACTCTGTAATAAAACGACACGGCCGTCGAGCATTAAAAATATAATTTTCAACATAAACTTATTTCGAAGTTGATACGTCGGAGGGCAAGGAGAGGGGCATAAGTGAAACAGGCGACAACCAACGATGCACTGTCTCTTTATTGAAATACGAATAAAGACCGTGGTGGGCGCAGCCACACACACATACATAACATCCCTCCACCTATTTGAGTTACAACAGTAGATCAAACTAAGCCTAAGACATACCTACTTAACGCAAGAATATAACCTATGATTATTTAATATTTAGAAGTATTCTTTAAAATTAATTTTGGGACGGGGACGCATTAATCTTCGCGACTCGACCGGCGCTGGCGGGTTCTCTGACTCCGCCTCATGAAATTCCTCTTCCTCACCCCCGGGATGAGTAGGTACGCGGTATCTCGCACGTAGGGGCCGCGCCTGTGGGGAAACCTCTTTGATGTGCCGACAAAGAAGCCAGCGGCGGTGTTTACGGTGGCGGCAGTGGCAACCCCTGCGATGACGAAGGCGACGGCGGCGGCAGCAACGGTGAAGGTAGGAACGACGGCGGCGGCAGCGTCGACGGCGACGGCGACGGCTACGACGGCGGCGGTGGTGAGTATGCATTATCGTCGTTAGCGTCATAGTCCCGTGTATTACAGTCCTTACTATTATTATTATTATTATTACCTTTGTATAATGCTAACTGGTTAATGTGCTTACGAATACAAAGTTGTGATTCAAGGTCCTTAATTAAATACAAAACCTTTTGTAGTACAAATTACTACAACATAACCTTAAACTCAATACCGATTTTGACATGTCAATATTTACGTGAATAATATGTTTTGGAATAAGACATATGTACTCACGTGTAGCTAAACTCTTGATCTAACGAGTAACAGGCATATTCCAGGTCTCCAGTAGCTACAGGAACCGAATTCACAACAGAAACTCCATGTGTTTTCGCAAACTTTCACAACCACTTTCCCACTAAACTACCTTACTCCCAATCACTTGCGATACACCAATTTGATCACAGAAACTTAAGCTACGCACTTATTATCACTGTTTTGCACATCGAAGCGTATTTCAGTAAATTTCAGACACGAAACTGTCATAAATTTATTCTTTAAACATAGCGGTATCTTTTTATTAGAAAACTTTAGAAAACTGTGACTGAACATTACACTTATCGTGAGATGGAGCCGCGGACGAGGGCAGCGCTGATGGCGGTGACAATAAGTCTAAACGTGACCGTAACTTGCGTCCATAAACTAATTGTGCGGGGGAGAATCCTGTGGTTGTGTGTTTCGAGTTACGATAATCAAACAAATATTTCAACAAATTAATTTTAGCTTGTCTACTATCGGACAAGAGGCTAGACCGTATTCCTTTTTTTATGACTTTTACGTAAGCTTCGGCCTGTCCATTGCTGGCCGGATGGTACGCCGGGATGTGATGTGTATTATGCCATTCAAATCACAAAAAGATTTAAATTCTTGAGAAACGAAAGCTGTGCCATTGCCGCTCACTAAGGTCTCCGGTATACCAAACCTGGACCACAGATTACTTAATAGTTACTTCGTAACAGATACTGCATCCCGTACAAAATCTTGGTACTTACCGCGATTATAGCCACAGATTATACTACTCCGTCTCCTTAAGAATGTGTGCGTGCTGACAGTGACAAGGGCTGGCAGTTTGGATAAAAAAAAAAATTCTACATGTTGTTTTACCATTTTGTCGGGATATTATATCCATGCAAACTTTCTAGCACTAATATTCCCTAACCTAAGCTAAGCCACGGACGGACAAAGGGACAGACGGTCATGGCGAAACTAAAGGGTTCCGTTTTTAAAATAAATAAAAAAATAAAAAACCATTTATTGCCCACAAAAAAAGAAGAATAAGAAAAAATACACAAAATTGTGGCAAAAGGCTCAGGCTCAGCATGTGCGGTGAGGATTACTCATCACCGCGCTGGTTTTCAGCCTGCGCCCTTATAGCGTGCTGACATTGCAAAAACAACAGGCGGGTAGGACTATAAAAAAAAAAAAAAACGTACAGCGGTATAGTCAACCAAGAAATCCCTTCACCATCCAAGGTTCAATGACAGTTGCATGGCTCAAAACATCAAAAGCTATTTCACTCACACACAAGTCAGTGCGACAACCAGGTCCTATACTACGAAGCGCGAAACCCGAAACCCCGTTTCATGCCGTTCCGCTCACGCTCATGGTATTTATTACGAGAGTGAGAGGGACCGCACGATCCGAACCTCGAACTTCGAATTTCGCAGTAACCATTTTTGCCATTTTAGCTCTGGAATCCTAACAAAAATAATATTTTATTGTAATGCTCAGAACACATTGCCATGCTCACAGTACCCTGGCGTTATATTAGATACGAAGGTCAATTTTCGAACTTCGCATCGTGCCATCCCGCTCACGCTTATAGCTTTTTATAAAAGAGTAAGATAGACAGCACGATACGAACTCCCAAATTGTTATATTAGCTATTAATTTTAGCATAGTCATATTAAAATTTGCCCCCTGTTTCACCATTCACTTATAAAAGTCCAGGCGGCATATTTTTTCCGTGGAACACGAATGAACGTGCGTCGGCGCGCGCTTGTGACAAGACAACCTACTGAAATTTCGATCGCAGAAGATCGTCCCCGCGGTAGGTAAATATCGCGCGTAAGTACATGGCATGCAGGAGGCCTGCCTGGACATAAACTCTCCGAGTTTTTCTATGGTCGCAGTCGACGATGTCGTACCCGCCATATCGTAAACCACGGGCCACTTGGAATATGCATCTACCAATACCAAGTACATCCGGCCATGAGCAGGGTCTAGGAAGTCCATGTGGACACGGCTAAATGCGTCCTTTGGCCTAGACCACGGCACAGGCGCGACGCGGCCCGGCGCCGGCCGCATCTGTATGCAGACGTCACAAGAACCTGTCATTTATTTATTTATTTATTTATTTATCATAAAATTTACACGGCATTACAGATATACTTCCAATTCACCGTAAAACTAAAAAACTTACAAATCTAAATTACAAATTAGCAATTTTACAAGTATACAAATAATTAAGACAACGCTCGATTTCCTTTTATCCATCTGCTCACAAAATCTCAAGACTTCAGTGCAAACTGCCGACAATCTCCCAGCTAGCAGGTCACACTCAGGCGCGGATGCCAAGAGTGCGTTAAGCATCACCAGCGCTCGGGGCAGCGGCGAGCCGCAGCTCCATCCGAGGGACGTTCGGGACAAACAGTCGCACTAGCCTGTCGACCAGCTCAGGGCAGTCGGACTCGCCACGAAGTACGCGACATGTTGTCATCAGCAGCGAGTGATTGCGACGCACTTCGAGGGAGTACAAGCCGAGAGCGCCTAACAAAAACTGAGTGGGATACAAAAAAGGAAAATACCCATAACTCATGCGTTCCACGGCCTCGTCCACCCCGGGAAACCAAAACCTAGATCGGATCTCTGTCTAAGTCTTAACGATCCCGAGATGCGACTTGTGTACTTCGGATAGCATTTTTTTTGTAAAGATTCGGGAATGACGACTGAAGCGTAGGTACTCTGCGTTATCAACCGGTTTTAGAATGCCTAATTGCACCAGAAATTTCTTTGTTTACCTTATCACGTAAAGCGAATGCGACCGGGCGCGCTTTGAAAAAAACCGGTTTAGCCTTATCATTGAGGGTCAATTTTACCTTGTTTTTATTGAAACATTCTAACGGTTCAGAAAACAATTTAGGAAATTTTGTTTGTAATTGTTCAACCGTATGCAGCGAACGTATTGTAAATACCTCACCGTCATCTCCGAAGTCCTTGTCCCCGGCTCCATCGTCTACGTAATTCACTTTTGATCGACACATCCTACGTAGGTGACCTTTGACATTACACTTTTTACAAACGTAATCACTGTACTGGCATTCCGAAGTTTTGTGATTCGTATACCCACATTTTGGTGCATTTTTGTTTTCTCGAGCGACTATTATTAGTGTAAGGTAATCCCTTGGCACCACGCGAGGTTTTAAAGAGTGAATCTGACGCCGTGGCGGGTAGACCTTCACCGCTGGAGCTGGCTGCGGCGGCGGTGCGCGCGCTGCGAACGTTTTCTGCATATTCCACAGCTTTGCCAAGCGTCAAACCTGCCAAGTCTTGTCCATATAGTTTCTTCTTTTCAGGACAAGTCATCATGCCCATTATGAATCGATCGCGCAACGCTTCTTCGACATTATTAAACGCACAAAGGGACGTCAACCCGCGAAGCCTCGCGGCCCACTGCGAATGCGATTCGTCTTGCCGTTGCACTGCTGCGTAGAAATTGTGCCGTTCGCTAAACCCGACACGTATAGGGTTGAAATGCTTGTCTAGCGTCCGAATAATGTCATCATACGGCACCGCTTGCAAATCCTTCGGTAATACCAAGTCCGCGGCGAGTCGGTAGGTATACCCTCTGTGAGTGCGCTTAGCAAAATGGCTCGCTTCTTTGTTCCACACGCGTCCGATGTTGCAGTGATGTCGTTTGCCACAAACCACTGCGTTATCCGACTCCTATAATATGTATTTATGTCTTCCAATCCTGAACATTGTGGTCAAAACTGGTCAAAATACTGAAGTGTCCAGCCATGTTTTTTTTTTTCTTTTTTGTGAGTAGTCGTTGCCACTGATACGTCGGAGGGCAAGGAAAGGGGCAAAAGTGAAACAGGCGATACCTAGCCAACGATGCACTGTCTCTTTATTGACATTACGACGAATAAAGACCGTGGTGGGCGCAGCCACACACACATACATAACAATTGATATCACTGACCTTGCGCTATTTATACATATACCTAATTAATTTAATCATTAAACAAAACGTGACCTTTGCCTGAAACCACAACCGTAATAACAAAAGCTAATCTATTTTAATTTTTGACAGAACCCGATCCCGCCTAAATCTTTTTTTTTATTTGAACCGCGGTCCAAATTTAGGATTAGTATTTATATTTTTCCCGATGGCAGAATCGAATTTCGCACAAGACCAACGACCAACTTCGGCATATGAAATTAAATAGCGCGGAATTAAAACCACATCGGTTACTGCGGTTTTAGGAAACTGCTTATTTGCAATCTTAAGCAATATCGAACTTAGTCATGACGTGAAATTTTAATTTTTCAATTATTTTGACCTAAATCAGCATATTATTATGGTATTTAGTTCAGTAACTAAAGTTATCTATACTAATATTATAAAGAAGAAAGATTTAACGACCGCTTTAGCCTAGTTGGTAGTGACCCTGCCTACGAAGCAAGAGGTCCTGGGTTCAAATCCCGGTAAGGGCATTTATTTGTGTGATGAGCACGAATATTTGTTCCCGAGTTATGGATGTTTTCTATGTATTTAAGTATTTATTTATCTATATAAGTATGTTTATCGTCGTCTAGTACCCATAGTACAAGCTTTGCTTAGTTTGGGACTAGGTCGATTTGTGTAAGATTGTCCCCTAATATTTATTTATTTTATTTTTTATTTTATTTCTATTTTTGTATGTAACGAATAAACTTAAAAACTACTGGACCAATTAAAAAAATTCTTTTGCCGTTAGAAAGCTACGTACATTATTACTGAGTCTGAGGCTACTTTTTACCGCGGGAAAATACCATTTCCTACGGGAAAATTAATTTATCGCGGGCGAAGCTGCGGACGGTAGGCTAGTTTGTAATAAAAACAACAAATCGTTAATGCAAATATAAACCTCTGTTTGGTTGAGAATACAGACGATATTTTTTAATGGTGTTAGTATTTGCTTTATTGTTTGGCAAAGATTAGCTCCCAGAATTTTTGAAACCCAAATAAAAAATAAGCCTGAAAATATTAATATTTATAAACTTACAGCAATATATTCCCATATAGAAGCCGGCTATACCCATCGCTATTTTCATGAAATCATTTGTAGTCTCCAAATCGAACTTTTTAATTAAACCACTCATGATGTAAGCTTTCACTTGTCTCGCGCCGCACTGACTGTCCACCATCTCACTAAAAAAACTATTTTATTTTAATTGAACCACCAAGTGCACTGATAACCCTACGACCGTTGTAGATACAGCCAGCCGAAATGCATTCAGTTCAAACTGAAATACAAGGGTTAATACGCTTGACGAAAACAAAAATGTCACTAAACAAAAAACACCATTTTTAGTTTTAACACCACTTTTTATTTCAAAATGCAACGCACGAAATGCAAAGATTCTTACGTTCGTAGTTACCTTAGCCGCCAAGAGATGGCGGTAGTGTAACTTTATAATAATAATAATAATAATCTTTATTGTATGATTATGGTTTACACATAAGTGAAGTTTTTACAAGTTTCAGTCTCACATAATCTGCCCATTGGAGCATACAATAGCAAGTACAAAATTAATACATACATTAATTTCAATGTCAAATAATGATTTATTTATTTTCTAAGTTCCCATTAAACTTACTGCTCAAGCGTTGGTACCTTAAGTTTAAAAACGTCACTATGTCAGTTTGAAAACAGACACCGCGTGGGGCTGTCGCTGTGGTAAATGAAAAAGTGTCACTTTTTGCTTAGTGACGGTTCAAATCATGTTCTTCAATTAAAATTTGCTTAAATGTTAAATTTGAAAGTGACATGTTCCGTTTAGTGTCGTTCTTTAAATGACAATTTAAGAAAATATAGGTTATAACTGATTTATAAACCGTCGTTTTTTGTATAGTGTCCCAAATATAAGTAACTAGCTTTTGCCCGCGACTTCGTACGCGAAGACAATAACGTTAGAGTTGCATGAAATTTGGCACACAGGTAGTTTATTACGTGGATTAACACATAGGGTAATGCCAGGAAAATGTAAAGTTCCCGCGGAATTTGAATAAGTGAATTCTAAAGCCAGTAAGCCGCGAAGGCATAGTGGTTTGACCTATGGTCTCTTAAGCAAAGGGTCATGGGTTTAAGCCCGGGCTTGGACCTTTTGAGTTATTCCAAATTCGTGTGCTAAATTACGTTTGAAGTTTACCATGAGCTGAAGGAAAACATCGCGAGAAAATCTGCACACACCTGAGAAGAAATTCAATGGTATACACCAGTACCCGCACTGTACAAATCGCACTGGGCCCAAGTGGGAACAAAGGCCCAAGTGTTCTCGTTCTGGGAGGAGGCCTAATTGAAACAGCAATATTCTATCCCGGGAAAGTGTACAGCATACCGCGGGATAGAAATAACTGTCAAAACATTTTGAAAATCAGAGACAGTGTAGCTTTTTATTAGTGAAATATGTAAAAAATCAGCCCCCACGCTCAATTCACTTATTTCTATCCCGTGGGAATTTTGCATTTTCCCGTAAAAAAGTAGCCTATGCCAATCAGGGATATTGTAGCTTTCAAATTGTAAAATATTTTTAAAAATCAGCCCCTAAGTTGAATTTACTTATTTCTATCCCGCGGGAATTTACATTTTGTCGGAAAAGTACTTTATGTCAATGAGGGATACTGTAGCTTACTATTAGTGAAAGAATGTCCAAAATCAGCCCCGAAGTTGAATTCAGTTTTTTCTATCCCGCGGGAGATTTGCATTTTCCCGAAGAAAAAGTAGCCTTTGTCAATTGGGGATAGTCATATTAAATCATATAAAATAGTTTTTAAAATCAGTGCCGAGGATCACACAGTAAAGCACTCGCACAGTAAAGCTCTGGAATGAAGTACCTGCTGCGGTATTCCCGGACCGATATGACCTTCAAGCTTTCAAAAAAAGAGCGTACTCCTGCCTAAAAGGCCGGCAACGCATTTGTGACTCTTCTGGTGTCGCAGGTGTCCATGGGCGACGGTAATTGTTTACCATCAGGCGATCTGTCTGCTCGTTTGCCCCCTAAACTATAAAAAAAAAGATGAATTTACTTATTTCTATCCCATGGGAATTTTGCTTTTTCCCGGAGTAAAGTATCCTATTGCAAACAGGGATACTGTAGCTTACTAATGATGAAAGAATTTTTAAAATCAGCCCCAAAGTTGAATTAAAAAATTTATATCCCGTAGGAATTTTGTATTTTCCCGAAGAAAATGTAGCCTATGTCAATTGAGGATATTCATATCATATTAAAATCAGTGCCAAAGTTGAATTTACTTATTTCTATCTCGTGGGAATTTTGCATTTTCCCGGAAAAAAGTACCCTGTGTCAATCAAGGATACTGTAGCTTACTATTGGTGAAAGAATTTTTAAAATCAGCCACAAAGTTGATTTCAAATTTTTCTATCCCGTGGGAATTTTGAATTTTCCCGAATAAAAAGTAGCTTTTGTCAATCGAGGATAGTCATGTCACATAGTGTGTAAGAAATATTAAAATCAGCCCCGAAATTGAGTTAATTTATTTCTATTCCGTGGGAATTTTGCATTTTCCCGGATAAAAAGTAATCTATGTCAATCAAAGATAGTGTAGCTTTCTAATTCTGACAGAATTTTTAAAATCGGCTCAATAGTTTCAGAGATTCCGCTACAAACAAATAAACAAAGAAAGTTGAGATATTTCCCTATCCCGTGGGAATTTCGAAAAATCCTTCCTTAGTGCACCTCTACAATACTCAAGGTACATGTGTGCCAAATTTTCAGTCAGTCAGTCAGTCATTCAGTCAGTCAGTCAGTCAGTCACGGTACTGTTTTATAGGTATAGATAATACTAGCTTTTGCCCGCGACTTCGTCCGCGTAGAATTCCAATTTGTGGTAAAGCTTCTTCATCTCTTTCATTGTATAAAACAAAAATCCGGCAACGGCAAGATCCATCATTATTATCATTTCATCATCATCAGTATCAGTTAGTGAATATTATAAATCCCGTTTATTCTCTATACCGTGGGAATTTCAACAAATTTGTCCTTATTCTATGCAAATTTTCGCTTATTTTTGTCCCGCGGGAATTTTGCATTTTCCCCGAGAAAAAGTAGCCTATGTCCTTAAAGGTGTAGCTTTGTACCGGTAAAAGAAGTTTTAAAATCAGCCCCGTAGTTGAATTCACTTATTTTTTTCCCGTGGGAATTTTGCTTTTTCACGGAGAAAAGTAGTCTATGTAAATGTAAATAATGGTTGGTGTAGCTTCCTATTGGTGAAAGAAATTTTCAAAGCAGCATTAAATTTACTATTTTCTATACCGCGGGAGTTTGCATTTATCCGGAAAATAGCATCCTATGTTAATCAAGGACAGTGTATCTTTTCTATTGGTGAAAGACATTTTAAAATGAGCTCCGAAGTTGATTTTTTTTCTATCCCTTGGGAATTTTGCATTTTTGAATTTTTGGACATAGGCCTCCCTCATTTACGCCCAATCATTACGGTTGGAAGCGACTTGCATCCACCCTGAACCTGCGGCCTTCACCAAAACGTCCGTCCATCTTGTTGGTGGACGTCCCACGCTGCGCTTGTAAAAGCAAAAGCTTGGTGAAATGCAAATACTTATATGTACATATAATTAGTTATTATCAGAGATCAGATCAGGAAGTGGTTGACAAACGTAGACAAAATGGTTTGCAAAATTTGAAGTTTCGTTTCGTTTACAATGTCGGTAATTCGTGTATATATTCGCAAATATTCGCTAAGTAGGTAATCTAAGAGATTTCCAAGGAAATTTCTAAAGAAAATCTAGGTATAAGGTAAGTTTTTCATTCAAATATCCAAGAACAAATAAAATTGAAATTTCGAATTCTAAACCGATTTAAATATTGTTTTTTTTGAATATGGAATGATTTGTATGTTTTATAAAGCTGCGTTTTCACTGAGGGCCGATTTTTCAATCAACGCATAAATGTCATCAACTGGTTAAATTATAGAATAAGTTGACTAAATAAGTTGACTGACAGCACTGCGTCAGTTGCACTGTATGCATGACGCTACAATTTAGCCGCTTTACACGTTATCCGTCAGATAATATTTATTCGATGATTGAAAAATCAGCCCAGTGTCCTGAACAGTTCTGAGCGAGCGAACGTGTTTATTCAGTGATAATCGGCTGGACGCGGGTCGCTCACTCATTCATCCAGTGAAAACGACGTCTGTGGCGAGCGAGCTGTTGCTCTGTGCATTCGCTCGACATTGTACGTGTTCGGTGGGTCTCCAATCTTTGTTTACGATTTTGTTATAAACAACTGTTCTCTTTCCTCGTTGAATGAAAACGGACATTTTCTATTCAAAGTCAAAGTCAAAGTCAAAATTTTTTATTCAATTTAGGCATCGATTGATGCTCCTATGAACGTCGAAGAATCTACCACCGGTTCGGAAAAAACCCTGTTGAGAAGAAACCGGCAAGAAACTCAACAAGGTATATTTTTTTCAATCAGATCTACATTGTTATTAAATTACATACATCTTAAGTATTTAATAAAATTATTATTTTTTAACACAGTAGATACGCTACATTGATGCTATTTTGAGCGAACATCGGCAAAACCGCAATCATATTTGCTCTAAACAAATGTTTGTTCAGAACACTAAGTGAAAACGCGGCTTAACCAAGATGTCTAGTCCTTACCATTTCAAATTTCGAACTCTACGTTCCTATGAAGCCGTGTCTTCGGATCGAGTATTCAAACATGTGTCAAAATAAAATGTAATTTAAATCAAAAGCACTAAGGAGTATTGATATCAACTTCGAAACAAATCACCCCCAAAATAACTTTCTACTCCTTTTTAACCCCGTCAAGTGATGAATTTCAATAAAATACGAAACGCGTCTTCCATCAATTCTGTTAAAGAATGTTTATGCAAAATTTGAAGTAGATTGGACCAAGGAATCACGTTGTCCCATACAAACTTTGCCCCCCCTTTTTACCCCCTTAGAAGTAGAACTACGAAAAATCCTTTCTTATCGGATGCCTACGTCATACAAAGAACACACCCTCCAAGTTTCAGGTCTCTACGATCAGCGGTTTAGGCTGTGCGTTGATCCGTCAGTCAGGACAAAGGATTTTATATGTATAGATTAAAACAAAAGTGACACTATACCGAACTATTTTTTAAATATCTTTTATTAGACTTCAACATTTTTATAATTTTGAAAAATATTTCAAACTACAAGCTTAAATAGTCTTTCTATTGCACGAAATAGTAAAAAACATGATGTATACAAATTTTGATGAGTTATGTATTACAGAAGTATATTGTCAACTTTAAATGGCCATACTGAAAAGTAGTAGTTTTGGCATAGTGACACTTTTGTTTTCAACAAGCGAATAATGGTTGAATTAAATAATAAACTCGACGTATGCATAAGGCGTGTACGTGAATGTTTGAAGCGGGCAAAACCTCGTCTTGCTGATCAAAGCAAGTCATTATCAATGTTTTTTTTAGTTTCCCTTCCCTCCTGTCTCGTCAGATAAATTATAATAGTTTGTAAAGGATTGGGTTTTTATTTTGTTGTATCGTGCGTTACACTTATTTGTAAGTACCTGGGCGACCGAGCTCTGCTCGGGCAGAAACTCGGTACCAAGCGTTTTCCCAGAGATAAGACCAAGTGTTCGGGCATTGTAATTCTCTCATATGCGGGTATATCAAAACCTGAGAAGAGTCTACCCTCGCGCTCGAAAAAGTAAGCAGCGCCTGCGCCCCGCACCAGTTGTTGTATAGAACTGCTTGGAGATACTAGCCACGGTCGGCAACGCTCCAGTGAAGTGATTCGGATTATCATATTTTCTATAAATCGGCGGATTTCTATTTAATACGGACAGTTTTCGGATTTTGTCATATTAAGAACATTTTTATATGTGTGTGTGTGTGTGCTGTACAGCAAAAACTTATTTTAATGGACTACAAAGACATTGGTGTGTGATAAAGACGGCGGCTTCTGTCTGCAGCCAAGGAAAGAATCGAAGGTAAGATATGCCTTATATGTTTGAAGTGCAATGCCTGAAAAGCCAAATACTTATCTAGGACGACCTGGGCCAACCTAGCTCAACACTGAATCTATCGAAGGGTTCTACGTGAACATACTTATGGTCCTTCGAACCGGATCAGGTTTTCATAGATACATATTTGCTTAGGTAATTTCTTAGTTATTCAGATTGTCGTTATCAATGGGTAATTAAATCATTTTACTTCCCATTATAAATTATTTTAGTGTATAAATATACAAGGTAGGTAGGTGAAGATCGGTGGTTCCATATTGTTCTAGAATATTCGGTCGGTTATTATAGTTCGGTTATCCTCGGGTATTTTTTAATTTTCTTGGTTAATACTTGGGGAATGCTGGCAACTCTGGCCATGTAAATACGTACCTAGTGAGCTCGTTGTTATTTAATTGCTTATATTTCAAAGTTTTACATTAAAATACTGTGTTGTTGCATCATAACATCAAGAAATATGCGTGTGTTGCATCGCCCACAAGGAAACACTTGCTGAATACTGCACATATGTGAAATCATTTCTTGAACATATTCGTAAGTGGCACATTTTGACCGTTAGTGCTTAATTACACTCAAAAACAATTAATTTAACGGTGCAAAGCTATTTTTTTGAGTTGGTTAGACGGTGTCCACTAACAGTTGATGTTGACACTGACAGCTCAACTGACACAAACCAACAAGTGTTGCAAGGAGTAGAATTTTTCGTTCGGAAGTAAATTGATCCTACAATTTATCGACTAAGCACGCACTATCGATTGAATTTCATGCACTATTGAGTGGCAATGGATAAATGCAATAAATGTAGAAAGGATATTGTAGATAGACTATTTCTTATATGTAGTAAATGTCAAAAACCGTTTCATGTGGAATGCACAAAAATATCTGAAAAATTGTTTAACTTAATGCGTACAAAAGAAAGCAATAAATGGACATGTGATAGTTGCCCAAAAACGCCATATGATCCCAGTTTATTAACCACGGTAAAAAAGGTGATTTCATCCACTCCATCTACGTCTAAAGTCCGTAACATCCACACACCTTCCAATTACGTTACAGAACGTGTTAAATATAATATTAACGTTTCGACTGAAAATTCTTTCGAATCTCTACCGTCAGACCATGATATCGTTGATGACTGTTCAAATATACTTGATCGCAGCTGTCCAACTACTGGGCTCAATTTGCAGGATGAATTAGATGAACTAAAACTCAAAATTTTCTCATTAGAGACAAAATTGACTAGTGCTGAAGACGAGATAGAAAATCTTATCATGGAAAACGGCTCGCTTAAGAAACAACTAATGACTTCTGAAAAGAAAATTGAGGCACTAACTCGTATATGTAAATCAGCACCGACAAGTAATATTAAAGGTCGGAAGAGTTTTAATAAGTCAAAGTTAAATTTTGCGGATAACAAACATGGAGAATCGGGTTCTCAGAACACTAAAGAGTCTAAACAGAATGATGATCGTGATGGAAAGTGTTCAGATGTCAAGCAGGCAGGTCCTCAGCGAAAAGTTGTAATTTTTAGTGACCAAAGTGGTAAGGGTATTCGTGAAGTGCTTCGTAACTCACTGGGTGATGATTTCGTTGTTAGTGCAGTAATCAAGCCGAATGCTCCGATTGAACAGGTTTTGCTGACTTGCTGTTCGGCATGTAAATATTTTACGAAATTTGATTATGTTATTATCTTGGGTGGATCTAATGATCAAAATCCAATGAGATTCAAATGTATTATGTACAATTGCCTTGCTGTACTTGCCAACACTAATGTTCTAATTGGTGAAATACGGTCGAATAAGCATTTGAATGTTCACAAACTGAATCAACTATTGCGTATGGTTTGCTCTCAGTTCTCGCATGTCATATCTGTGCCATTTGGTGATTCCAGTTTTCCTAGACGTATTGGCGGGTTGTTATTAAGGGAAATATTACGTATTGGGTATTATGTAAAACATGTGGACCACATGTATGCACGAACTCAAATGTATCTAAGAAGCAATCAGCTAAAACGTAGCCAGAACATCATTACAGATTATTTTAAAAACAAAATTAATGTAAATACTACAAGTCGAAATGTTATAAAAATTAAAAGACAAAGTACCATTCCTTCCCTTTTTCAAAAAATTAAATTAAATCAAGCTAAAGTTAATGATAATGTCGAAACTGAATTAAATCAAGATAAAATTAATGATAACATCGAAATTAAATTAAATCAAGCTAAAGTTAATGATAATATCGAATTTGAATTAAATCAAGCTAAAGTTAATGATTATATCCAAATTAAAGATGTAGAATCGGCTGAACCGGAAGGTAAGATAGATCTTTTTCGTGAATAATTTGTATTCTGGTAAAAGAAAGGACAATAATCTTCTTATAATGCATCTTAACACACAAAGTATTAGGTCGAAAATAGATCAACTGGAATTGTTAATGCATGAAAAGGGGATAGATGTGTGTTGTTTCAGTGAGACGTATTTAAAAGATAGTGAAGTGGATGTTTTGCAATTAGAAGGTTACAAAAATGTTGCTAGTTTTTGTAGAAAGCGGAAGAGACAGGGTGGTGTTGCGATATATGTGAAACAGACTTTTGATAACTATCGTGACCTCAAATGGATAGCTGAAATGTCTGTTGATGGTCATTTTGAATGTTGTGCGGTTAATTTATGTGGTTTGGGTTGCTTAATCGTATGTGTGTACAGAGCTCCAAATAGCAAGTTGGACATTTTTCTCGTAAACATGGAATATCTTCTCGAAAAATTGATAACAAGAACAAGACATAGCTATAAAAATATTTTTATTCTTGGTGATTTTAATGTTAATATCCTTGATAAAACAACTAATAGTGAACTATTCCTAAACACATTCAGAATGTTCAAATTACATCACGCAATAACTGAACCGACTAGGATAACAGCACATTCTCGGACATGCATTGATAATATTTTTACAAATATAAAGCTTTACAAGGTAGAAGTATTGGATCTAGGTATTTCTGATCACACTTGCCAAATTATATCAATCTCAACCCACTTGAGTTTTGGTGAAAAATACTGGTTTGCATATAGTAGAAATCCTGATTTTTATACGGAAATTTTTTTAAGATACATTTCTCAAATTAACTTTTCGGACATCTATTCGTTGGGTGATTCTAACAATGCATATAAAGTATTTATTGAAAGGTTTAGTCTCATTTTTGATCTTTGCGTTCCAACTAGAAAAATAAAGATAACTCATAAAAAATGTCCTAACTGGAAAACAAAGGGATTGAGGATTGCCAGTAAGCGTAAAAGACAACTATACCTACAGTCTTTGAAGTTGAACAATTTTGCCATAAAAAGTAAATATAAGAGATACTGTCGGGTCTTCAAATTAGTCACAAAGCAATTAAAACGTAATGCTAATATCAATTTCATTAAACAAAGTTCAAATAAGGGTAAAGCTACATGGCAAATGATTAGGCAAAACACAACACAAACTAATACCATAAAAGAAACTGTGGAATCTATAAAACAGGATAACATTGTAATTACTGAAACTATGAACATTGCAAACTTGTTTAATGATTATTTTATAAATTTGGCAAATGACAATACTATTAGCTCCAATTATGGATATAAGCCAGTCACTCAATCAAATTTATCTAGCATCTATATGACCCCGGTTACTATTCAAGAGTTAAGAAATATTATAAAAAAATTAAGTAATAAAAAAAGTACTGGATACGACCAGATACCTATTAAGTTGATAAAAGCAAGTGTTGAGTATATTGTGGGCCCATTGGTTCATATAATTAACTTGGCACTGGAAAGTGGGATTTTTCCTGATGACTTGAAGAAAGCGTTAGTGAAACCTTTGCACAAAAAAGGCTCCAAACAAGATATTAATAATTACAGACCTATTGCTCAGTCACCAAATTTTTCCAAAGTGTTTGAAAGAGTTATACTTAATCGTTTAATGTCATTTTTTCAAAGAAACAACATACTCAACAAAAATCAGCTTGGTTTCCAAAAAGGAAAAAATACAACATCAGCCATTTTCAATTTTTTACAGCAGTTATGGGCAGATATTCATAAAAAAACAGCATCTGTTGGTGTTTTTGTTGATCTTTCTAAGGCTTTCGACTGTGTTTCTCACAAGATATTATTACGTCAGCTTGAACATGTTGGGATTCGTGGTCCTGCATTGAAATTGATTGAGACTTATCTTGCAGATAGAGTGCAGTCTATAGTATTGGACACTTATGAGAGAGAGACAAAAACAATTGCAAGAGTACAGTCTGATAGTAGAATAAATCAACGGGGTGTACCACAGGGCAGCGTCTTGGGTCCTCTGTTGTTCTTGGTTTATGTTAATGAGTTTCCTCTTATAATTAAACATCCATGTGTTATGTTCGCAGATGATGCTACTGTATTCATATCGAGTGACAATCTGAATGGTTCTGATATTAATGATGAATTATATGGAACATTAAGAACTGTCATGAATTGGTTATTATCTTTAAATTTAAGAATAAATCTAGATAAAACAAAAATTATTCAATTTACTAACTATAAACAGATACCACTAAGCTTAAACATAACCATTGATGACAGGGTTGTTGAACAGGTTCATAGCACTAATTTTTTGGGGGTTACTATTGATAGTAATTTAAATTGGAAGATGCATATTGAGAGTATAAATAAAAGGATTGCCAGAAGTTGTTATGCTATATCCATACTTACCAGGATATCATCAGTGGACGTTGCTAAGCAGGCTTATTATGCAAATGTTTTTCCTATATTGACCTATGGTGTGGTGTTTTGGGGAAATTCAGTAAATGTACAGTCCACTTTCATTCTTCAAAAAAAATGTTTGCGAATTATATTTAGCGTTAAGAATAGAGAATCACTAAGGCCTGTTTTTAAACATCATAAAATTTTGACGCTGACTTGTATATTCATTCTTGAAATTTGTTTATTTGTTAAGCAACACAGTGATGTCTTTACTAAAAAATGTGACTCTAAGACTAATATACGATCCCAATATAGATATGACTTACGTTCAGTCCGTCCTTCTAGTTATATACAGAATAAGAGCACTTTCGTGACTGGAACTATTATATTTAATAAATTGCCTGGTAATATTAAGTCATTGGAAGGCCCTCAGTTTAAAAAGAAACTCAAGGACTGGTTGCTCTGCAAATGTTTTTATGACCTAAATGAATATTTTATTTGAATTTTTAATGTACTTATTATTTTTTTTTTATGTCATATTTTTCAATTTATTCTATACTGTTTTAATTTAAATTTTCTTCTAATGTTGTATTGTACGTCCGAAATGGGCAGACTGTTGTTACTCATTTATTTATAACACGATCTTATGTGCACAGTTATGACAATAAATTATTATTATCATTATTATTATCATTGGTTATACGATTAAAATAAAATGGCGTTAAAAACAGCTCAAACAAGGTTTAAAGTCGTATGTGATTGGTTTCAAGCTACCTCGGAAATGGTTAACAGTAAAAGTTATAGTAACGGGGTTATTTCGTCGCGGTTACGGAGATTAGAGGATAAATATATCGCGTTAGGTGACGCATATGAAGTCCTTTTGAACTGTTGTGATATAAACGATGAAATTGTCACTCAGGTGACTTGTGATTTTCGAGCGGCTGAGATAATTTATAACCAAATGGATGCGGTATCGGCAGGTTACCCTAGGCTAAACAGTACGCACATACCTACTGAGAGCGCATCTATGGCGAGACTACCTACTATTAGTCTATCGGTATTTGACGGAGACTTATTTTCCTGGACTAGTTTTATTAGTTTGTTTACGTCACTCGTTTTGACTAGGAAGGATATTTCTAAAACAGAAAAATATCACTATTTGTTTTCTCACGTAGAAAAGGAACCGCGATCATTAATTAAACATTTGCCAATGATCGATGAGTCACTGGATACGGCACTTGAAATATTACGTGGGCGTTATGAGAACAAAAGATTATTGGCTGATAATCACATTTCGAGACTGCTTAATTTACCGGTTTTGAATAAACCAGCGGGTCTGAGGGAAAAGATACTTAATCCTTTGTTAGAATCTACGCGAGCGTTAAATAATCTGGGATTTCCTACCTCCGAATGGAGCTACATATTATTACATATTAGTCTCACTAAACTGCCCATGGATATTAAAACGCGGTTCGAACAAAAATACGGCGGTAACAATATTGAATTGCCAACATTTCAACAGCTACTTGATTTTTTACAGAATGAGTGTTCTTTGTTAGACACGGCGGCGGCACCGGCGGTAGACCCGAGTCATAGTCATAGTCATGGTCATTCTCATACCTACGCAGAACGTACACGCGGCCGTTCTCTTAGAAATGTGCGTGCATGTAGCGGAATTTAATAATAATAAATCGGACCGGTCCACACGGCAATGTTTATACTGTCTATTATCGGGTCATATTATTGACGACTGTTTTAAATTTGGAAAATTGTCAAGGGCTGATCGTAAGGAGTGGGTGAAAAATAACATGTTGTGTTTTAAATGTTTTGGTAAACATGCCGCGGCGGCATGCAATCGGTCTATACCTTGCAATAATTGTGGAAATAGCGGTCACAATAGCTTGTTATGTACGATGTATGTTTCTCGTTCGGCATCAACGGCGGAGCACGGTGATCACCCTCGGCACGTTATGGTCTATACTAATGCCTCGCATGGTGGCGGCCTCGGTGGCGGCCGAGATTCGGGCTCCCAGCGGCAGCGCACATACCGAACGAATCTCAATCAACCTGCGCAGAAGCACGGCGGAACCGGTTATAATTGGCATAATCCTGCACTTGTTGATGACAAAGGCTTATCGAGTCCTCCGGGAGAGCCTCGTCAGCAAAATAATTACTCGCAATAGCAATTACAGTCGTGTAATGTCGCACCTTTGCCTAAGTTAGCGGATAATATATTGTTACCTACGGTTATTGTTTACGTTCAAACGGCGTGTTCCCGCCAAGCGTGACGTATGACAGTTGCATCCAAGATTCACCTCATTCACTCATCACTAGTCACGTGACCGCGCGGGCATCGCTCACTCGATCATGAATCACTCGAAAACTGGCGCCGTACAGTGAACACGTATCATTGCTTGCTCTCGATTCGCGCCTCTCGCTTACTCACGTATACCGGCCGGTACTTAAAGTGTCTCGTGATACATATGTGGTGCAGTTAAATTCATCCAGCTCAATCCTTGGGGAAAGGAACCATCACCCTCAGCTCATCTACGCCGTACGACGCCATCATCAGCTCAACTGTAAGTCGTTCCTTTATTTTCTCCTAACCTCAACCCCCAGCTCATCGTCGAATGTGTTCCGCACCCAGCGGACACATATGTCTGGTCCTTCGATCCTTTGAACTGGTCCCCTGTGGACACAAACCCCAGCCCTTGGCCCCCTGTGAATAACAGTCCCCCGTAGGCCCCCATTGCAATAAAAATCCCACTCATTCAATCTTAACCTTAAAGTACATAATAAACATTTTGTGGTGCTTCAATTCTTCCAACTGGTCCCTTGTGGACATATTTTAGTCCCACTTAAGCCCACTATTGTTGGCCCACATTTTCTTACCCACATTTGAAAAAATAATAAAAAAAATCTCGTATTTCTTCTTGAACATTCTGCCCGTGACCTTGACCCGTGTATTACTATAAATCCATCCCATTACGTACTACAAGTATCGGATTTCATTCCATTGCCTAGGCAAAGTATATCGTCCGTTATCTCTGGAACTTTCCATTACCTACCACCTACCTACTAACACAGGTATCCTAGTCTGCCCTTGATTATCCATCCCCATTTATATTTTAACGTATTTACGATTTGTCAAAGCCAAACATTTGTTATTATAAGTGTGTAGAATTCGTGTCTATAAAACAAAAAAACGGCGCGTGGTGCCGTTGCATCATTTTTTTGTCAAAACAATATTTAGATACTTAAGTATAACTGACTATTCTTGGTGTTTAGTTACGTTAATAGCGCAAACGTAATTTAGTCGGCTCAATAGTTTAGTTTGGTTAAGTAAATACGTAGTACGTAAGGTACAAAGTACCTACTATTATTAAATCTCATTATTACATCTCAAAGCCCAAGTGTTTTAGTGATAATTAACGAGTTAAATTATAAGTTCCTGTCATAGTCTCATACAATACATCTACAACGTGAATAAATTTATAGTTATAATATTATTTAATAGTTCATTCTCAAGAGTTTACGTATTTACATCGTTTTAGGGTTCCGTGCTAACGGGAACCATTACCGTGAAATATAATTACACATAGATATTTAGTATCGATTCAGCCCATTATTAGTCCCTTTTGTTGCTTCATTTCCATTAATTAGTTAAGTATTTAGTAAGTGCGCGGTAGGATATCTACCTCCCATAACCAATTAAATTACATATTAAATTTATTGCCGTACAAATAATAGTTGCTTGATCTCTCATTAGTTTATGTTTACTTACATTGATTTCGTTTAGAAACTCACAGACAGTGCTTATAGACTCAGCTCAATAAATTAAAATATACAGCGTGTTAAAAAAAAAAATAACTGCAATAAATATAGCATTATTTTTTTTTATAATTTTTTTTTTTTGGGTTGTTCATAAAATAACTTCACAATTCTTGCCGTATACAGGCTGCTCAGCTGACTTGGCTATATACAGGTTGGTGTTTTTATATAAGTGTGGATAATAATACAATAAATTTTGTTTTAGTGTATTCAATTTAGAGTTACCAGAGGTGTTCAGTTTCATATATATATTTGATACCTATTGTACTTCGGCCCTTGTTTGCATAGCTTTGTGCATTTATCTACGTAGGTATATACAGTTAATACCACGCAATCTCACTGCTCTTTTGTTTTGCGCTAAGTTTGTTTACTTAATAATAAACAGTTTGCTCACCCTGTAATCTCCGCTCAGCGTTTAAACGTCTATCAGCTCAATATATAGTGAATTACTTTTATTATCTACGTTCGATTTTTTTTTCCACTCAACACCATGCCTTCCAAATCTCAAGCGGCTATTTTCCGTGAGGCACTGAAGGCAATCTCTCAGCTCAAGGAGATCGCTGTGGCCGTTCTAGCCAAAGATACGACTAAATACACGGTCACCGACTTTACAGCGCGGTATCCGAAATTAGAAGAATACAAGAGGAAATTAGAAGACGTCTTCCATGAAATATTGGATGACGAGGGCCTCTCCGATGACCTTGAGACCATCTACACGAGGAGCTACGATGGTGCCATTGCTAACTACAATGACATATTGGTCACTTTTCAAAAATTAAGTGAGACCGCGACACTCCCGCAAACATCTCATCCCTCCACCTCACCCACCCCTGCAGCCGTTCTGCCCAAGATTGCTCTCCCGAAGTTCAGCTCAAAAGTAGAAGATTGGCCTTCCTTTATCGCCATTTTCAGGAGTCTCACAGATGACATGGCCACAATCTCGGATGCTGTAAAACTCCATTACCTGCTCTCATGTCTATCAGGCGAGGCACGCAGTATGGTGTCCCACCTTCAGCTCACCAATGAAAATTTCACCGTGGCCATGGACATTTTGACCAGGCGTTTTGAAAATCGTCGCGTCTTGATCGATCGTTTCGTAGACATTATCCTGGGCCTCCCAATAATTCATGTGCGCTCAGACATTCGCGCACTCTTTTTAACTCCGCTCATTTCCGCGCAAAGCGCGCTTAATAATTTAGATCTGCCCATGAAGGAGAGCGATTACGTTTTCGTATCCATTGTGGTACGGAAACTTAAAGGTGAACTCCGAACCCTCTTCGAGCGCAGACATGGATCTCGCCAAACTCTGCCCACCCTCAATAATTTGATCAGCTTTTTAGAGGAGCACGCCCGGTGTGTAGAGACCGAGTGGGCCAGCCCGGGCCCCTCACGAGCCAATCAGCCTTCGCCACAGTCTGGCCAATATCGCTGGCAGTCTCCCGCTGTCCCTCCTCGAAGCCCGCCTCGACGCGCCCCCTATCAGGAATTTCGGCCCATAGCCCCGGTGAGGAGTCGCCCAGAATACCGCACCCCACCCCCAACTCAGCACAGGCCAGTCTACTCAGCTCAGCCTTCCGCTCATACCGCTCCCACCGCCAATAATATGCCCTGCCCATTTTGTCACGATGGAGGACATAAACTCATCGCCTGCCCACGGTACAATGACCAACCGATCCAAGGCCGGTGGGACTTTATTAAAGCTCGCAACCGCTGTCGGCGCTGCTTAGGCCCTCATTACGAAAATGAGTGCAAGTCCACGCGGGCTTGCAAGGAGTGTGGGAAGGATAACCACCACACATCCCTTCACCGCCCCAATGCTTCTTCTCCAACTCACTCCTCCGCTCATCTGCTACCTCCGCACCTAAGGGATCAGCCCAGACAGCGCCCAGCTCATGAGAAACCACATTTTTCGGCACACGCCTCACCTAAGAATCCCCCGTCTCAGAACATCCCACCCAATCAGTCCCGCTCGCCCAGTGGTTCTCGTGTAGGTGGTCAACAATGACTAGCTACGATAGGTAAACGTAAACAAACTCAGCGCACACGTTCACACCCAAAACACACACACTCAGCTCACACACAGACATCACAAGCCCACTCCGCGATATCAGCTCAAAAAGAGAATTATTATTTGTGTAATTCCACTCAACGTGAAGAGCATGTAAATAAGTTACCTATTTTATTGCCTACCGTCTCGCTAAAAATAGCAGACGTACATGGCCATTTTCACACAGCACGAGCCTTGTTAGATTGTGGTAGCATGTTAACACTAATAACTCAGCGCATGGCTCGAATTTTAAATTTACCACACAACTCAACATCACTTAAGATCTCAGGAGTGGGCAACCAACACACACAGAACTCAAAGGCCTCAATTACAATAGTATGTCGACCCACAAAACATGACACACCTACGATAACGGCTACAGCGCATATTTTAGAAAATGTTACTGGCGATCTACCATTACAAAAGGTCCCTCACCTCGCACGTGTGAGAGGCCACCCGCCGATTCCCTTAGCGGATCAAGAATACCATACACCAGCTCCCATCGATCTCATATTAGGTTCTGACGTTCTCGGCCAAGTTCTGGATGGGACTAAGGTCTCATTAGGCCGGGGGAAGCCCATAGCCTTCGGCACGATTTTTGACTTTGCATTGATAGGACCCATTGAGGACTTGCATGCAGCACCGGCGAACCACTGTAACTCAGCTCATATTATCAGCTCACAGTCAGAATCCGATGTATCTGCCCATGAAATATGTAAAAGCCTTGAGAGGTTCTGGGAGTCAGAAGAACCCCAACCTCATATAAAGACCAGCCCGTTAGAAGACCAGTGCGAGGAAATTTTCCGCACCACAACCACTCGAGAAGCATCAGGCCGCTATATGGTCACATTGCCTTTTCTACCAGAAGCGCCAACCTTAGGAAACACTCATGCTATTGCGCTGCGTAGATTTCTCAATCTTGAAAAGAAGCTACAAACAAATCCGCCCCTCCGCTCTAAATATGTTGACTTTATGAATGATTATCTCAAATTAGGACATATGTCACCTTGTCACCCCAGTACGTTTTCGAACAAACCTCATTTCTATATCCCTCATCATGCCATCTTCAAAGCAGAATCAGACAAGCTACGCACTGTATTTGATGGTAGCAGTAAAAGCTCAAATGGGGTCAGTCTAAATGATTGTCTGCACACAGGTCCAGCTCTTCAACAAGATATTGTTGACATAATTATGTCTTTCAGGACACATCCTGTAGTTTTCAGTACTGACATCAGAATGATGTTCAGGAACATACTTATCCACCCAGATCAAAGACAGTATCAACTCATTCTCTGGCGATCGTCACCTGACCAACCTCTGCTCACATATGCGCTCAATACCGTCACGTATGGTCTACGGTCTAGCCCGTACCATGCCATTCGCACTCTGCTTCAACTGGCCGATGACGATGGTCATCGCTACCCGCAAGCTGCTCATGCCCTTCGCCATTCAATTTTCGTTGATGACTTACTCTGTGGTCACGACTCTGTAGAATCTGCACAGGCACTCCAAAACGAGTTAATCGACTTGCTTGCCCTAGGTGGCTTTCAGCTCAGTAAATGGACCTCAAACTCTTCCCAGCTCCTTGAACGGTTTCCAGATGACCAATGTGACATGCCTAAGGACTTTGACATCAGCCCAGAATCGAATTCCATTAAAGTGTTAGGTATACAATGGATTCCTCAATCGGATGAGTTTACTTATCGCATCTCTCTTCCCCCGCTCCCTCAAGTCACAAAGCGTTCTATTCTCAGCACCGTAGCATCTCTCTATGACCCTAGCGGTTGGGTCACACCAGTCATCCTCCGCGCAAAGATCCTTCTACAGAAGTTATGGCTTTTAAAACTGGGATGGGACGACCCCATTCTCAATGAAGTTCTCACAGAGTGGCAGTACATTGCCCAAGATCTTCCTCAACTCTCGAATCTCCGCATACCTCGGCACATTTGCAAGTATAAGCCTACTTCCACTTACTCACTTCATGGGTTCGCAGACGCGTCGGAGGCTGCCTTTGGCGCTGTCGTTTACCTTCATGAGCTCAAGGCCAACGGTCATGTCAATGTACATCTAGTCATTGCCAAGTCAAAGGTCGCTCCTATTAAGAATCGCCTCTCAATTCCTAAGCTCGAACTTTCAGCTGCCGCTCTTTTATCACAGCTCATGACTCGTGTGTCAGCTGAACTGTCAGATCACATTACTATTGACCAATACATCTGTTGGTCCGATAGTACAATAGTTTTAGCGTGGCTCAACACGCCCCCTCATCGACTCCAGACGTTCGAGGCCAACCGAGTGGCTAAAATAACGTCATGTTCGACGAGCTCCACGTGGAGACATGTTCCCACGAACCTCAACCCTGCAGATTGTGCGAGCAGGGGTATGTCAGCCCAATCTCTTTCAACTCACGCCCTCTGGTGGTCTCCCAGCTGGCTTAAAGATTCTCCTCGCACTTGGCCAAAGATGCCAACCGCCTTAGGTCATCATGCCTTACCAGGCCTTAAGCCGAAAAAGGTGCCAGCTCACATAGCTATTCCCGATCTTGATGACGATCTGCTCACTCGCTTCAGCTCTTTTGACAAGCTCATCGGAGTGACGGCTTGTATTAAGCGATTTATTTTTAATTGTAAGCACAACCCAGAAGCACGGCGCTCTGGGCCCTTATCAGTTGGTGAACGTAGGGACGCACTGTTATTCTGGGTCCGCTCTGTTCAACAGAATGAGTTTGCAGATGATATTCATCGCCTTCACACTAGTAAACTTTGTACCGCCCGACTCCAGCGCCTCTCGCCATTCGTGAAAGACGGTCTCTTGAGAGTTGGGGGTCGGCTCTCTCATGCGTCAATTAGGTACGACGCTCAACATCCACTCATTCTGCCCAGTTCTAGCCCGCTCGTAGACCTCATCATTGACCACTGCCACAAAATACACTGCCATCCTGGCGCTGACACTTTACACGCTATTTTACGCCAGCAATACTGGATATTATCCGCACGCCGTGCAGTCAGACGCCGGGTGTTTAAATGTATTAGATGTTTCCGATGCCGCGCTCAAACTCAAGCCCCGTTCATGGGTGACCTTCCAGCAGACAGGGTCACACCTCAGCCCGTATTTAGCCAAGTCACGACTGATTTTGCCGGCCCATTTCTCGTCAAGTCTAGCCTATTACGGAACGCTAAACTATTGAAAGCGTACTTTTGCATATTCGTTTGCCTCTCAACGAAGGCAGTCCATCTGGAGGCCGTCTCTGCTCTTACTACGGAAGCTTTCCTCGCGGCGTTACAACGATTCGTCTCGCGACGCGGTACACCGGTTCTTATTAGGTCAGATTGCGGCACGAATTACGTAGGCGCTAGAAATCAGCTCATAGAAGTTCAGAACTTTCTTGCCGAAAATAATGATGCAATCGCACACAAACTTGCCAATCAGCACATCACATGGTTGCTGAACCCCCCTAAGGGACCCTGGTTTGGTTCTTTACACGAAATTAATGTGAAATCTACTAAACAATTATTTTATCGTGTAATTGGTGAACAACACCTTACCTTTGAGGAATTCTCCACACTTCTAGCACGAATCGAGGCTGTACTCAACTCCAGACCTCTCTGCCCACTTTCGTCTGACCCTTCAGACTTTGAACCCTTAACTGCCGGACATTTTATTATAGGTCGTCCGCTCACTGCTCTGCCCGAACTGTCCTTTGATGACAGACCACTGTCTGCTCTTAAACGCTTCCAGCTCATACAAGCTCTATCTCAACGCTTTTGGACACTGTGGACCAGATCCTACCTCCATACCCTCCAAACCCGCTCCAAATGGCTCTCCCCTTCCTCACCTCCTCAAGTTGGCGAGCTCGTCCTCATCAAGGAAGATGATCTGCCCCCGCTCCAATGGAAGCTGGGACGAATTACCCGCACAATACCTGGCAAGGATGGAGTGATTCGAGTTGTGGATCTGGACACAGCACTCGGACACCTGCGCAGACCTGTGCTCAAGATAGCAAGGCTGCCACTGGATTCAGCTCAAGAAGAGGCTCTTCCCCGGGCCCCCCAGGATGTTCCCGCCAAGCGTGACGTATGACAGTTGCATCCAAGATTCACCTCATTCACTCATCACTAGTCACGTGACCGCGCGGGCATCGCTCACTCGATCATGAATCACTCGAAAACTGGCGCCGTACAGTGAACACGTATCATTGCTTGCTCTCGATTCGCGCCTCTCGCTTACTCACGTATACCGGCCGGTACTTAAAGTGTCTCGTGATACATATGTGGTGCAGTTAAATTCATCCAGCTCAATCCTTGGGGAAAGGAACCATCACCCTCAGCTCATCTACGCCGTACGACGCCATCATCAGCTCAACTGTAAGTCGTTCCTTTATTTTCTCCTAACCTCAACCCCCAGCTCATCGTCGAATGTGTTCCGCACCCAGCGGACACACGGCGCGTAAGGATTTTATTAAGGCGCGTGCGCTTTTGGATCTTGGTTCGCAAATTAGTATTATTAAAAGCGATTTGGTAACTGTTTTAGGTTTAAAGCGACATTACTCGAAAGTACCTTTGGTAGGCATTGGCGGAATGCATACTAACGGTAATCAAATAGTGTTATTCTATTTTCGGCCTATAAATTCAGATCATCCCCTATTATCGGTAACGGCGGCAGTTTTAAAGAAACCAACAGCATATTTATCTAATTCACTTGAAAACAATAACGGTCATTGTACTATTTCGGACGGCGACGGTTCCTTTCGGATGTCAGAAGTTGACATTATTTTTGGATGTGACATTTTAGGTAAAATTTTAAACGGTAATAAAATCGATTTCGGAACGGACGGACCTTACGGTATGGGTACCATATTTGATTTTGCTGTTTTCGGTCCGATTAATTCGGATATATACTTCAACAATAATACAGTTTTACATAATTATTCGGGGAAGACACTCGTAGACGCGATAGAAACATTTTGGCGGTCTGAGGAACCGCCTCGGATGGATATTAGGGATCCCGCGGATATAGCATGCGAGCACTTGTTAATGTTTTTATTTTTATTTTTAATTTAATTTTTTTATTTTTATTTTATTATACTACTTTATATTATTGTATGTTACAACTAGCCTCCGCTAAAGGGGTCAATCTGAAAATCAGCGCTGGGGCATGCTGTCATGTGTCCTAGCACTTGCTGAGATTGAGACCCATTGCCGGAACGTAGCTGATTTATTTCCATTTTTTGTTATTTGTGTTGTGGCAATAAATGATTTTTTATTTATTTATTTATTTATTTAAATAAAATATGTCGTTTACTTTGCGCACGGACAAATGCCGCTTTCAACCGTAGGTTTTTTACTGGAATTGTGGCATGAATACAGGACTAAAAGGCGGCAATGTGATTTTAACTGCTTTTTAGTGATGCATTGTCGTATAATCGCCTTGTAGTCAGGTATCAGCTAAGTATTTTATTCAATGAAACCTAGTTAGATAGCGGTTAAAGACGTTTAGCCGCCTTTTAGTGTACCCAAAAATAATAACCGCTTTTAAGCTTGGCATTAATAATAAAAAAGGAAAAACAATCCAAACGTTAAAGTACTTTAGTAGCTTTTTAGTTAAGTAAAGTGGTTTAGTCGCCTTTAAGCATAGCAAAGTCCATTTTTTATGTATTTAGCCGCTTTTTTTGAAAAATTATTTTCGAAACGGTAAAAGATAGAAAAACCGTTCCTAGACAGATCGATAGAGATTTTTTTTCTAAGCAGAATGGTATTGAAAAGTCGAAATTGACCAAATGTCACTTAGCCGCCTTTTAGCTTGAGCACGGCAGAGTATAGCACTAGTAAAATTGGATTGCTATCATTTTCAGCGATTGACTTAAAAATATAATTGGAAAAAATGTCATCCAAGCAAATTGTACCAAAAAATATATGCACCAAATGTAAAAACATATTATTTTTTTTATTTGTAATTATTATTTATTTCAGAAACAATATACATTGTGTTTGAACACTAGAATTAATTAAATATGTACTACATTGTTAAAAACGAATGTCACAGATAATGCTATACTAATATACATGTCAATTAAAAGTCTACTAATTATTATTATTGTAACAAAACAATTTCTTAAGTGTGCACAATGCATGAATGCCTACGACGTTCTTTGTACTAATGTTTCGGAACTTCGTTTTCGAAATATTATGAGTGAAAAGAGTAAAAAGACATGGGTATGCAAGGTGTGCAAAAAAAATACAGCTAGCAAGAATATTTTGCCTTCCCCTTCATTCAGCAATGTAACGCTACGGAATAAAAAACATGTTTCGCCTATAAAGACTAACGTAGCTCAGTTCAAGGAAGAACTCCTTGATTCCTCGTCGTCATCAATATCATCAATAAACTGCAGCAAGCTAAATAGAAGCTGTCCAGAAATTGGAGAGGATCTGCATGACAAAATAAACGCTTTGAATGAAACAATTAAAGAATTACAGAATCAATTACGTATTGCTGAGCAAGAAATTGAGAATCTCCTCGTGGAAAACAAATCTCTTCTTACTATAATAGACAGTCACACAGCGAAAGTAGAGGCGTTAAAGAACATCTGTAAATCGGACATTGAATTGTCTTCTTCTAGGAGACGCGGGAACTCTAAGTCGAAGATCACTTTTACACCTGTAGCGAGCGCGTCCATGCAAAATTACGATTGCAAAATACTTCAAGATCAATCGAGTATACATCAACAAAGCGGCGCAGCATGTGATCAATTCATAGGAGAAAGGACTGTCACTGAGCTCGTTTCTGCCCTCGAATACAAGAACAGTAGTAATGATTTAGAGTTTAAGACTAGCAAGATATGCATATTAAATACAAACAAACATAATAGATTGCTCCCAGTCGCCTAATATATCTTGGACGATAATTATAAAATCTGTCATTATCTGTATCCGGAGGCTGGATTGAGATCACTTTTACATGATATAGACAGGAAATTGAAACATTTTACTAAGGGTGACTTTTGTTTTATATTTATTGGTGAAGAAGACTTCCGAAAATCTCAAAACTATCGAAATTTAGTGTTCCATATTAGATGCACCTTGTCAAAGTTAACACATACGAATGTCGTCATATGTTGTCCTATGTTCAACATGGGAAGATATTCGAATGTGTACAACTTTAGAGTGGAAACATTTAACAAGCTGTTGTATTATGACATAACAGCGTATAACTATGCATACCTACTACATAGCAACCGGAACTTAACATATGAATACGACATGTTCTATCGCAAGACGGGTCGTATAAATATTTACGGATTAAGAACAGTTTTTAAGGACCTTAGTCGACTTATGTATATAATAATAGATGAAAATAATAGTAATAGTATTTATAATGATAGTAATGATGGTAAAATTGATAATTATGGTAATTCAAAGCTTTTTCGTAAATAAGAGTGACGAGGGTTGTGATACAACATCTGTAAATAAATTTAAAATTCTTCACCAAAATATGGGAGGACTGCTGGGCAAGCTAGACAAACTGCAGGTAGCACTACAAGAGTTCAACTCTAAAAATCAGGAGGTTGATGTAATTTGTCTGAGTGAGACTTTTGTAAAGCGGAAATGTGAAGGCAATATTAACATACAAAATTTTAAATTAGCGGCGTCTTACTGTAGGGGAAAGAGCAGAGGTGGCACTGCCATTCTGGTGAAAAAAAATCTTGAAGTAAAGACAGTATTGTCCACTTTGGACTCTAATTTGGTTTCAGACTATTATTTTATTTTGAGTGTTGCGGAGTTGAGTTGATAGGATTGGGTCTAATAGTTATTTGTATTTACAGAATACCTGAACAAACTAAATCTCACGTTGGTCTTTTCATGTTCAAGTTAAATAAACTACTTTCTCAAATAACATCAAAACATAAAAAGAAAAAAATAGTAATCTGTGGTGATTGGAATATTGATGTGTTGAAGGAAAATAGGTTCACCCAAGATCTGAGGAGTACATTTTTGAACTATAATTTCATAATGCACATTAGTTCTCCCACCAGAGTCAACTCATGCATTGATCAGATCGCGAGCAATGTAATGAAGGCAGAAGCGAAGACTCACGCACTTTGCCTGTCTGATCATGACACTGCCCAGACATTAACAATTACAGTCAATAAAAACAATGTACATAAAACATGGTTTGAATTCAGGAGGGATTTCTGCGATGACAATGTCCGTAAGTTTAATCAGTGCATCGCTGCCTTATCGTTCGCGGATGTCTTGAACACAGACGATGTGACAGAGGCGTTTACATTGTTTCACGACTTAATGTGCCTCTTCTTTGACTTGTGTTTTCCGCTCATAAAGGTTAAAGTCAGTAATAGGCATAATAAAACGCAATGGTTAACAAAAGGTATAAGGACATCATGTCGTGCAAAACGTAAATTATACCTAAACTCTAGAAAAACTAATAAGATATCTGGGAATAATAAATTTAATAAATATAGTAAAGTCCTACGTAAATGTATAAAAAAAGCAAGAATTCTAAGTAACGGTTATTACATTGCGAGAAACAAAAATAAATGCAAGGCGACGTGGAACATAATTTCAACTACTACTTCCACTAATGTCAACCATGCTGGCATTAATCATTTACATTTTAATAATAAAACATATAATAATCCGCAAGATATTTGTAATTTTCTTAATAGTTATTTTACTGACACTGTTGATGCAAACGGTGGTTTTGCTAAACTGCGACCGCACTTAAGTGGGCAGGGCAGCATTTCATCTTCATTTTTTATTAGGCCAATAGATGTCTGTGATGTTTATAGGATAATTATGTCATTGAATAACAGTAGAACAAGCGGTTATGACTGTTCCGTGGTAGGATGAATAATTAATGAATCTGACTCCTTTTCAAACAATAAGTATATTAGGTACTCAAAACTAAATGAAAATACAAATAATGCGTGCGCGCCTCGCGGCGTTTCTTGAGACACTAGGGATGCGCCGCAACATCCTCCGGGGCCTTGGAAGCTCCTGCTTCCAAAGTAGGGTCTTCAGGATCCAGTAGGGGACACAGGTACTTGATGCCTCGACGATAGGTGCCAGTTCTGGTGCGAACCTCTGCAACACGGGAGACTCCGTCTTTGCCGGGGAACAGTGAAGCAATCCGCCCCAGCCTCCAATGCATGGGTGGGACGTTTTCTTCCTTTAATAGGACCAGGTCTCCAGGTTTTAGTGGTGTACTGGGAACACGCCATTTGCACCGCTGTTGAAGTTCAGTCACATATTCCAACTGCCAACGTTTCCAAAAATGCTGGCGAAGTGATTCCAACCGTTGAAACCGATCAGCCTTATTCCACCTTGTCTGATCCAAATTTGGCGTCGGCAAGGATGTCAGTGGTCTTCCAATCAGGAAATGCCCAGGAGTCAAGGAACCAAAGTCGTCAGGACTGGACGACAAAGGGCAAAGAGGGCGACTATTGAGAATCGACTCGATTTGACTGAAGAGAGTTGCCAGTTCTTCGAATGTCAAATGAGAATGGCCCAGAACGCGTTTCAAGTGATATTTGGCTGACTTTACGCCAGCCTCGAATAAACCACCGAAGTGTGGTCCGTAAGCCGGCTAAAAATGGAATGAAATGCCCTCTCCAGAAGTAAACTCTCTCATGTCATCAGCACAAGAGGTCGTGAAATCTCTGATTTCTTTGGAGGCTGCTACGAAATTGCGACCATTATCGCAGAAAATATCCGTTGGTTTTCCTCTACGAGAGATAAAACGACGCAATGCCAAGATAAAAGCGTCCTTGGACAGCTCACTTACAGCCTCCAGGTGCAAACACTTGTACCTAAGGCATACAAATAGACAAAGGTAACACTTCGTTACTTTACATCCCCTTCCCTTGCGGTCAGTTATTAAGAATGGTCCTGCAAAATCAACACCCACACTAGCAAAGGGGAAACCGGGATCCACACGCTGCGCAGGCAGCGCACCCATAAGAGGGCTCAGCGTCTTACCGCTTACCCTTCTACACCTGACGCACTGTCTAGCAGTAGTTCGAGCCAAGTCCCTGCCCGCAATAGGCCAGACAGATTCCCTAACACACTGCAGCAGCAGCTGGGGGCCGGCGTGTAAAAGACGGACGTGCTCCCGCTGGAACAGTAACTTGGTAAGCTTGTGCTTGGCATGAAGTAACATTTGGTGACGTTTCTCGAATGGATAACAAGATAGAGATAAACGTCCACCTACTCTTAATATGTTCTCGTCATCAAGGAATGGGTTTAAGGAAATCAGTTGACTTTTAGAATTGAGAACTCCTTTACGAAGAAAGCCAATGTCCTTTGAAAAGCTCTCAGATTGAGATAAATATACTAACTTTCGAAAAGATGATGAAAGCTCTTCAGGGGATAAAACGCCAGTATTTTTATTATTTTTATTTCTGCAATTGTGTATAAATCGCAAAACGTAAGCAAAAGAGCGGTGTAAAAACGATAATTTTGAGTATCGATCAAAGTTAATTAATGATTGTTTATGATTGTCATCAAAAGTGGTGATATTAATTTTAACTTCAGGTAAATCATGCTTATTGTAAATTTTATTCAACCTGGAAGACGGCCATGCAGGTTCAGATTGAAGCAAAAAGGTAGGCCCATTCCACCACATATCTAAATTATTATTTTGAACACTATCCATGCCGCGCGATGCCAAGTCAGCAGGATTCAGGTGAGTAGGGACGTGGTGCCACTCAGAATCTTTCGTTAGTTCCAAGATCATGGCCACCCTATTCGCCACAAAAGTCTTTAATCTATCGTACCTAGTACTCAGCCACGCTAGCGCTATGGACGAATCGGTCCAATATATTTTGCGAGTGACGATACAGCGCAAGGCGCGGCACACGGCGTCCGCAAGCTGCGCTCCTAACAGGCACGCACATAGCTCTAAGCGTGGTATTGTAGTTGGTTTTACCGTGGCTACTCTGGCCTTCGCGCATAGTAGCCTCACTGTGACGTTACCGGTTTCATCTGTAGATTTGAGATAGATACACGAGGCGAAAGCGGCCTGAGAAGAATCACAGAAACAGTGTAATTCTATGTTGATAGGTTTCTTACATAAAACATGCCTCGGAATACGCAATTCATGAAGGTGTTTCATGTTGCTAACAAATGATAGCCATGATTGCATAATTTCACTGGGCACCGGCTTGTCCCAATCTATCTTTTCGACCCATAATTTTTGAATGAGTATTTTAGGCTTGATTGTAAATATACTTAACATTCCAAGGGGGTCGAACACTTTACATGATTGGGACAATATGGTCCGCTTGGTAATGTTACCTTTACTTTGATAATTTGTCGGGAAATGTATAAAATCCTCATTAGGGTTCCATCCTACGCCTAATGTGTGCAATGACGAACTAATGATTAGATTTTTTTGAGTATTTTCAGTGTTTACCAATACTGACGGCAAATTAGAACGATATTTTCGTAAATTAAAGCACCCGGCAGCGAGTGCACTTTCTACTGATTTTTTTATGTAAAGTAACTCGTTCTGATCGTCACTTCCGGTTAATAAGTCGTCAACTACAAAATCGTTCTGAATTATTGTTTTAATTTTGCGATCACGGCACTCCTCACCGAGCTGCCACAAACACCGAGTGCTTAAGAAACTCGAACTAGTCAACCCGTACGTTACTGTATTGAGTCTCAATGCTTTTAAAGGTTCCGTGCTATAATTACGCCATAATATCATTTGTAAATTTCTATCGCAGTCTTGAACTTCGACCATCCTGTACATTTTCTCTACATCACCGGAAAGTACATAAGTGTATTGGCGAAATCTCAATAAGATGTTAAACAATGAATCCTGAATGTGTGGACCTGTCATTTGTAAGTCATTCAAGGAGTAGCCGGATGTGGTCTTACAGCTGCCATTAAAAACAACACGAAGCTTGGTTGATTCGCTGGAAAGACGTAAAACAGCGTGATGAGGAATGAAATAAGATAGTGCTGGAATCAATGTACTAGACTCAGATAAATGACCTAAATCATAATATTCTTGTATAAAATTCGAATACATATCTTTAAGTAATGGGTTTTTAGCGAAACGTTTTTCAAGTGATAAGAATTGTCTTTTAGCTAGGTTAAACGAGTTTCCCAAGCAATCTGGGCTCGACACGAGAGGCAATCGAACACAATAGCGACCTTCTTTGTTACGATATGTATTGTTTTTAAAATGATTTTCACATTCAATGTCATCATCGGTTAATTGATTATTTTTTTGGGGTATTTGCTCCAACGCCCAAAACTTCGTTAATTCATTATTCAAGGTCTCATTCGAAATAGAAGTGTTGTTATTGTCGTAAAAAACTAAATGATGGCATTGTACGGAATTAACGTGACATTTAGTATTCGTTAAAAATGGACCAGAAAGTATCCAGCCTAGTTTTGATTTGAGCATAGTTGGCTGGTTGGGGCCAAGGTCTATTTTTTCAGATTCAATCAGGCTCCAAAATATGTCAGCACCTATAAGCATATCAACAGGTGCACAGTGATTGAATGTAGGATCGGCTAATTTAATGTTATTGGGTAAATTTATCAGGGACGCATCGAAAGTTTTATTAGGCAAACTACTTGAAATTTGAGGCAGCACGAGGCAGGATACATCTGTTTCAAAATTATTGTGACCTGACCTCAATTTCAAAGAGCAACGCTGTAAAGCATTGGAAAGAGGTTTGTTACCTACGCCTACAATATCGACCCTGATTGGCTGAGGAGTCAAATTTAATTCATTTTTTAATTTATTTGTAATTAGAGACGATTGACTCCCGCTGTCTAGCAAGGCTCTAATTGTTAGACACCGATTCGTGGTTGGATTATATACCTTCACCAAGGCAGTAGAAAGCAATACGTTATTGTTAGATGTAACTGACATACTTATTACATCGTCACCTGAATCCTGCTCGACTTCAGTTTCAGTCGGGGCTATGGTCGTGTGCGCAGTTGTGTTTATCCCCTGAAGAGTTTCTTTGTGCAACAAAGTATTATGTCGCGATTTACAAGAGGAACAAGGACCCAACCTGCATTGGCGAGAAGAATGTCCCTTACGTAGGCAGTTGAGACACAGCTTCAACCGCAACGCTTCAGAGATACGCTCGTCGACAGTTTTGGCCAAGAAAGAGGCACAGTCGTACAAACGATGGCTGCCGTTGCACAGAGCGCACGCGACAGAAGGTGCTCCAGATGGCGCTGAAATTGCAAATGATTTTGCATGTGATTTTTCTGACTTATGAAATGACGAAAGTTCACCTTTATAATTGCTAAATCGTTCGGGTTTATTTTGATGAATGGATTCTAGAACATCCGAACGCCCTTTCAGGAATAAGAAAAAATCATTTAATGAAGGATTTTTACTGAAACTATTTTTATGTTCTTCCCATTTTATGCTAGTGAGGGTGTCAAGTTTGGCTGAGACCAAATGGATGATCAAGGTGTCCCAAGACTCCGTTGGCTCACCCAGCGTGTTCAATGCACGTAGATTTTTTGAAACATGATCAATTACAAAACGTAAACCTTTGGCGGAATCACGATGTACCGGGGGAATATTAAGCAACGAATTTAAATGATTACTAATTAGCTGTTTCTCATTGTTATATCTCTCGCAGAGAAGACCCCAAGCCTCTTTATAATTTGCTGTAGTTACTTCCAAATTGCTGATGACACGAGAGGCTTCTCCTTCAAGGTAAGAGTTCAAGTAGTAAAATTTATGAACTGGTTGAATCATGTTGTTGTTATGAATAAGCGAAGTAAACAAATCCCGAAACTCGAGCCACTTATAATAAGTCCCATCAAATTTCGCAATCTGAATAGTAGGTAATTTGAAACCCATTGCATTGTAGCCCTGATGATCAGAATCCACAACCTCAGGCCGATCAGATTTACATTTAACCTGATGTTTTTCCAAAAAACATTGCGTTTGAGCAATGTATATAGAAAAATCCAACTCGATTTCTTCTCGTATATCCAACTCATTATCTAAACTTTGCTGATTTAAAGATTCAATTTGTGTTTGCAAACTATCAAATTGTGAAAACATTTCACGAAATCGATCAAGTCTTTGGTTAATCATGAAATAATCGGCTCGGTCCATAGATTCGGAATCCAGAAAACCTCTCAAAAAGTTTTTATATTTTGTTATGCGACCTTTAATGGAACTTCTTTTAGCCATTAATTCTTTTAAATCGAAATTATATGTTGGCGGAATATTTAACTTCAAACCTTCCAGGGGTGATTTAGGGGCAGGTTCGCCGCCCTTTGACATGATCGGTTTATACGAAAGTGAACAACAACAGAAATTAAACCACAACTAAACAAACAAGTAGTTAAAGCAACGATACATAAATTTTCAAGCGGCTGACGATCCAACACCTGGCGCTCGCTCCCGGGTCAACGACCTCTCGGACAATCAGCTGATACGGGCGGGAGCACCAGCGATCGGGCTGGCACTTTTACTGTAATGTGTAATAAGAAATGTAGACGTAAAATGTCGTTGGACGATGATGAGCAAACCGAATTAAAATGTTACGTATTTTTATAATTCAATTTCGGGTGGATTCAAAACGATTTGCACTTTAACCACTATCAATAGAATAGGCAATACATGACTTGCATCTTTCAATCAGAAGAAATAAGAGTAGCTAACCATTTATTTTATGCTCATACAAACGATAGATGCAGTTAAGCTTTATCAATGCGTGATTATATGCACCAAAAAAAAAAAATGGCAGGTACGCTGCGAGGCGAATGGGCTGCGTGGTTCAAGCGTGATAACGTAAACAATCGCATAAAAAGTAGACAAACGAAGAAGCGGCAACGCTCCTCAGGCAAATCGTAGCAAATATTATTTTTTATTTTTATCTTGAAATGAATTTAAAGTTGACTTGACTAAAGTGGGCACTTTCCTGACTAAGCTGAGCTGCGGCGCTGATTTCGGCTGACCGGCTGGCTTGAAGCTGGAAATGCTGCGTGCTAGGTAATCTTCACACAAGTTTCGGTATTTACAAGTCGTGATGTTATTAAGATTTCCACTACACGGTCGAACGTAACTGCTTGACAACTCCAGACAAAGCGGTTGTGTTCTGGTTCAACGATCGTTTCCTTTCTATGTAGGTAAGCTTCTCCACGAATGTACTTCTTTATCACGTCGTGGTCACCAATGTTCCGTGGTAGGATGAATAATAAATGAATCTGACTCCTTTTCAAACAATAAGTATATTAGGTACTCAAAACTAAATGAAAATACAAATAATGCGTGCGCGCCTCGCGGCGTTTCTTGAGACACTAGGGATGCGCCGCAACAATGACAATATCACAACAAATATTCTTAAATTGAATGCCGGTTACTTGAGTCAACCCCTGGCTCATTTAATAAACCTGTCTTTCAAGACTGGTGTTTTTCCTGATCAATTGAAGATTTCAGTGGTCAAACCGTTATTCAAGAAAGGTGATCGTAGTGATCCTAACAACTACAGGCCTATAACAATCGTTCCGGTAATATCTAAGATCTTCGAGAAGGCCATGTGTGAGCGGATAGCAGATTACTTAGGGAAACACAACATATTACGGCCAGATCAATATGGTTTCAGAAAGGGTCACTCTACGGAGCTGGCATGTTTTCACTTAGTTAAATACGTTACCGAGTCAATTAATAACAAACTTCCAGTTATGGCCATTTTTCTCGATTTGAGTAAGGCTTTTGACTGCGTTAATCACGGAATTCTTATGTCTAAGCTTGAAAGTATTGGGGTTAGGGGCATAGCGCTGGAATGGTTTAACAGTTATTTAACAAATAGAAAGCAATGTACTGAAGTATCAAAACTTATTGCGTCGGGGAAGAACGTCGTGAAGGAACAATATAGATCGGAATTTAGAATAAATAATACTAGAGTGCCTCAGGGTAGCAATCTGGGTCCATTATTGTTCCTAATATACATTAATGATCTCTCTAAAGCTACGTCACAGAGGTGCATACTGTTCGCAGATGACACAACACTGCTTGTAAGGGGGGATGATATTCCAACTTACGAATCTAATATAAATGAAACCTTAACAGACATACACACTTGGACAAATGAAAATAATTTAAATGTTAATTTAGCTAAAACGTCATATTTTTAATTTCATTCTTATCAGAATAATCCTCCAGAATTAAATGTGAAATATAACAACAGTATAATATTGAAAACTGAGAATGTTAAGTTTCTGGGTCTGTACATCGATAATCATCTTAATTGGAAAAGTCATGTCAATTTTGTTTGCTCAAGATTAGATAGGTTTGTGTATGCCTTGAGAAGATTAAGAAGCACCGTGTCTATTGAGGCTGCTTTGACAGCTTATCATGGGTTCTAAATTATGGACTTCTGTTGTGGGGTAATTCTGTAGACGTTGATAGGGCGTTTTTGTTGCAGAAAAAGTGCATGCGTGTGTTAGAAAGATGAAATTTCACATATATGATATTATATCATTTAGACATGTCATATGTATCTAACTATATTCTCTAATTTAGCGGGGCCAAGAGTTAACGGAATGTAAAATAATAAGTTTATGATGGTTTAATAAGTATATTTGTATAGTAGGAACAACCAACATCACATCAAAAACATATTTCAAAGATCATAGTATATATATATATATATTGTATTTTAATATAACTCTTATTGATTACTAATATACATAGACAATAGTCTCCGTATATAACGACATTATTATATAATACCACCACAATTCACATAATATTAATTGATCAAACAGTAGTATATAAACCTCTATAGCAAGGGAACTGAGTACTTAACTGTGATCTCGGCGACGACTCGTAACAAAGTGCCGTCTACCTGAGGAAGGCAGCCTTTTATAGCCTGGCATCGCAACCCGGGCTTGTCGTCAACACGTGACGTCACTCGTAAAGGAAAGTACTCAGTTCTTTACTAAAAATAGTTCTAAGTCTAAAAATATTACAAACTGAAGTATATTATACTATATTAATATTAAATTAAATTAAATATTAAATTAAATATTAAATATAATATATAAAAGAAGAAACTGACTGACTGACTGACTGACTGACTGACTGACATATCAACGCACAGCCCAAACCACTGGGCCTAGAGATTCCAAATTTGGCATGTACGTTCCTTATAAGGTCTAGGGGTGCACTAAGAAAGGATTTTTCAAAATTCACTCCCTAAGGGGGTGAAAAAGGGGTTCAAAGTTTGTATGGGGAAACAAGATTAGTTCGACTATTTTATTCGAAACTTCACAGAAGTACTCCTAATGATAAATGAGTAAACACGTGTTTCAGGTTTTTTAAGAATTCAACCCCTAAAAGGGGGGAAAGGGGTAACAAAGTCTGAAAATCAACATGTGTGTTGTTTCTATGGTTTATCGGGTCGCTGGTTATGAAAACAACAACGGTTTTAAAATCCGATGTGGCATACGTAAAATACCATCTCCCTGGATGGGGTGCGATGGGGTTGAAATGTCTAAATATCAATATGGGTGTCGTTTTTAAGGTTTTTCCCAAATCATTGGACCTAGAAACCTTATACAATGTAGGCATCCACTAAGGAAGGATTTTTGGGAATTCCCACGGGAACGGGAAAAACTGGATTTATATATTCGATTCCGAGTGACCCTATCTCAGTTATATAATAACTAGACTCTTCAAATTTGATACACAATTAGGTATTACATTAGTTTAATTTCAGATTTTTTCAAAATTCCCACGGGATAAGGAAAAAAGGGATTTATATATTCAGTTCCACGGAATCCTATGAACTATAATTACTAGACTCTTCAAATTTGGCATAGAAGTAGTTAATTATTATAGTAAAAAAATTTTTTAAGGATTTTCGGAAATTTCCACGGGATAAGGATTAAACCGGATTTTTCGTTTTACTGGTCGTAGAAAGCTGAAATTTGACATGTAGGTTGCTTGGAAAGTGTAGAGGAGCATTGAGAGAGGACTTTCCGAAATTCCCATGGGATGGGAACGAGAAAAAACGGGATATATTTAGTTCAACGGAATCCTATGAACGATAATTACTAGACTCTTTAAATTTGGCAACGAAGTAGATAATTATATTAGTAAAAACAGTTTTAAGGATTTTCGGAAATTCTCACGGGATAAGGAAAAAACGGGATTTTTCGTTTTACCGGTCGTAGAAAGCTGAAATTCGGCATGTAGGTTGCTTGGGGAGTGTAGAAGAGCATTGAGAGAGGACTTTCTGAAATTCCCACGGGAACGGGAAAAAACGGGATTTTCGTTTTACTGGTCGTAGAAAGCTGAAATTTGGCAAGTGGGTTCCTTGGGGAGTGTAGGGGAGCATTAATAAAGTATTTCCCGAAATTCTTACGGGAACGAGAAAAAAACGGGATTTTGCGTTTTACTGGTTGTAGAAAGTAAAATTTCAAAATTCAAAAGTTTATACCTACTGTAAGTAGGCCATAAAGGGCTATTTAACCGATTTCAAAAAAAGGAGGAGGTGTATGCATTCCACTGTATGTATTTTTTTTATGTAGGTATGTTCACCGATTTTTGGTCAATTGTGGACCGATTTTAAAAATTCTTTTTTTATTCTAAAGAATATAATATACTCCTGAGATGGTTCCATTGTCACCTAATCAGGATCTGATGACGGGATCTCAGGGAAATCAGGGAAACCTTCAAATTTTGTAGGCACACATTACGTTTTTCATATATTTTCTCAAGCTATTTAAGTGTTTGCGTCTGGTAGACATCATCTCATGTTGATGAGTTGATGATGGAAGGTAAAACTCCTTAACGGTTAGGAGTTGAGGATATTTTTTCAGGTTATCCAGGTGAGCTGATGATGCGTCTTGCTTGCATGCTTGCAACTTTCTTTCTTGCATGTATGCTTGCTTGCTTGATATTTTGGTTCTTTGGAATACTCATGATACATGCGAGCGAAGCCGCGGGCAAAAGCTAGTTAAATAATATGACTATTATTATATTCATATTAACTATGTTTTACATAAATATTCTAACACGTGCAATAGCTAATGCTTGGTTCACGGAGAGTTGTAGGCCCATCTTTAAAAAATTACATGTGTTACCGCTAGCATGCATGTACATTAAGAAAGCTTGTTTTTTAGTTAAAGGTCGCCCAGAACTCTTTAGAATGAGAAAAGATGTTTTTGTGGGAAGAGAGAGAGCGCAGTACAGAGGTCTCTTACATCAGCCTCGCTGTAGTAGTGCTATTTATAGGAAAAATGCTTATAATATGTGCATAATGATATACAATGCCATTCCATATGAACTGAAGGTCCTGCATGGTCAAGAATTTAAGACAAAATTTGGTAAATGGTTATTGGAACGTTGCTTTTACAGTTTAGGGGAATTTTATAAATTTGGATTGACATGTTAATTGATGGATAGTTGATTTGTATTCAAATTTGGTAGAATTTAATGATTTAATTTAAAATTCTGACATATTTTCATTTAATTATTTTTATGATTGATTGATGGTTCCATTTATTGCTTTTTGTATTTTATTTTTTATTATTTTTAACTTTTGTTTAATGTTTGCATGTCGTTTCCTGATCGACTGAATACTAGTTCGCACCACTATGCACCTTAACATCTTGTACCTTTATTTATGTATTCTGGCAAATAAAGTACTCTTATACTCTTATACAAGCACCTTGATCTCAGATGATAACCAGGGTCTGATGATGGAGCTGGAAGATGGCCAAAGGCACTCCACAATAAAACGACACGAGCCCGTCGAGTTGGGGCTCGTTTGATTCGTCTTGACGAGCACTTTGATCCCATATGGTAAACAGGGTCTGATGATGGAGCTGAAAGATGGCCAAAGGCACTCCACAATAAAACGAAACAACCCCATCGAGTTTGGGCTCGTTTGATTCGTTTTGATGAGTACTTTGGTCCTAGATGGTAACAAGAGTCTGATGATGGAGCTGGAAGGGGGGTAGGTGGCGGGGTGGGGGGGAATGGGGTGGGGGTAAGGGGGTCGGGGGTTTAGAGGGTTGGTGGTAAGGGTGTGGCGGTTGGGGTTAGGGGGTGGGGGGGTTTGGGGGAAATAAGGTGGGGGTGTTGGGGGGTTCGGGGGTTAGGGATTTTGGGGGTTGTGGAAAATGGGGAGGGGGTAAGAGGCCTAGATGGTAACAAGGGTTTGATGATGGAGCTGGAAGGGGGGTAGGTGGAGGGGTGGGGGGGGGGTTGAAGGGAAAAGGGAGGGGAAGGGGGTTTAGGGGGTTGGGGTTAAGGGTGTGGGGTGTTGGGGGGGTTCGGGGGTTAGGGAGGTTGGGGGGGTTGTGGGAAATGGGGCGGGGGTAAGGGGGTTAGGGGTTGGGGTTTTAGGGGGTTGGGGGGTAA
>CANOAX010000034.1:0-143415 GCA_947563465.1 Archips xylosteana
AAGTGGTTTGGAACGGAACGCTGAACGGAGTACCACCCGATACGTAACGCGAACGCAATCGAAGTGGTTTTGAACGGAACGCTGAACGGAGTACCGCCAGATACGTAACGCGAACGCAATCGAAGTGGTTTTGAACGGAACGCTGAACGGAGTACCGCCCGATACGTAACGCGAACGCAATCGAAGTGGTTTTGAACGGAACGCTGAACGGAGTACCGTTTGATACGTCGATATCCGATATTAATAAGGTATTGATTCAAATTTTTAAAAATGAGCAGTAATTCGAAATTGGGTGTTTTAAAACAACGCGACTAAGGGGTAGCTAAAGCTACCCCGAAGTAAGCTGGTTTAAAATGCCCAATTTCATACTACTCACGGCCCAAACCACTGGGCCTAGAGATTCCAAATTTGGCATGTAGGTTCCTTATAAGGTCTAGGGGTGCACTAAGAAAGGATTTTTTAAAATTCACTCCTTAAGGGGGTGAAAAGGGGGTTCAAAGTTTGTATGGGGAAACAAGATTAGTTCGACTATTTTATTCGAAACTTCACAGAAGTACTCCTAATAATAAATGAGTAAACACGTGTTTCAGGTTTTTTGAGAATTCAACCCCTAAAAGGGGGAAAGGGGTATCAAAGTCTGAAAATCAACATGGGTGTTGTTTCTATGGTTTATCGGGTCGCTGGTTATGAAAAAAACAACGGCTATAAAATCCCATGTGGCATTCGTAAAATACCATCTCCCTGGATGGGGTGCGATGGGGTTGAAATGTCTAAATATCAATATGGGTGTCGTTTTTAAGGTTTTGCCCAAACCACTGGACCTAGAGACTTGAAATTTTGCACATAGATACCTTATACAATGTAGGCATCCATTAAGGAAGGATTTTTAAAAATTCCCACGGGAACGGGAAAAAACGGGATTAATATATTCGATTCCGAGTGACCCAGTAACTATAATAACAAGACTCTTCAAATTTGATACACAAGTAGGTATTACATTAGTTGAAACATTTATTTCAGGATTTTTCAAAATTCTTACGGGATAAGGAAAAAATGGGATTTTTCGTTTTACTGGTGGTAGAAAGCTGAAATTTGGCAAGTGAGTTCCTTGGGGAGTGTAAGGGAGTATTTAAGAAAGTATTTCCCGAAATTTTTACGGGAACGGGAAAAACGGGATTTTGCGTATTACTGGTTGTAAGCTAAAATTTCAAAATTTATAAGTTTATACTGTAAGTAGGCCACAAAGGGCTCTTTAACCGACTTCAAAAAAAAGGAGGAGGTTATGTATTCCACTTTATGTATTTTTTTTTATGTAGGTATGTTCACCGATTTCTCAGTCAATTGTGAACCGATTTTAAAATTCTTTTTTTATTCGAAAGAATATGATATACTCCTGAGATGGTCCTATCATTGTCACGCAAGCAAGTAAGCGTGCATGCATGCTTGCTTGCATCTTGCTTGCATGCTTGCTTGCTTGCTTGCCTGTATGCTTGCTTGCTTGATATCTTGGTTCTTTGGAATTCTCATGGTACACGCGAGCGAAGCCGCGGGCAAAAGCTAGTTATTATTATTTTGATCTTAGAGCCTATCCAGATGAGGCCGGAGTATCTCTACTCGCGCGCCCCTCGCGAGTAAAACGAGCCAGTCAAGAGTCTGATACGACTGACTGACTTGTTATACGCGCGAGTGAGGAAACTCGGAGGATATAATATATCCTACATATTATGTAGCTCCAATATCTGGGAAACGCGCAAACGCCTCATCTGGACAAGTTCTAATGGTTTAAACTTTCCAAACGTTAACAACTAATTTTGAAATATTCCATTTTGTTCCACCAGGCTCGGGAAATTTTTCTCTGGAGTCAGCATTCTGCGGCATGCTCGTGATGCCCTCCTGGTACCTGTGTGAGCTGAGCAGCCTCCTGTTCTTTATTCTTCCCGCCTTCATCATCCTCGGCCTGTACGTGAAGATGGGGATGAAGATCAGGTATGTCATGGGGTACGTTTCGTATTGGGTGTATGGAACAGTACCGCACATTCCACACAGCGGGGGCAGCGTCATCAATTTACGTCGACTTACCTATCTAAATCAATGTACGACAGTTCACTAATATCAGCCTTTATGTGTACTCGGTTATTACGTAAAAAATATTTATTTATTTATTTATTTATTCATAAAGTTCATATAAGATACAAAATATAAGCATAAATAATCTTAGGTCTAGTAAGTAAATTTAGTTTAGTCTAAGCTAGGTTACAAGTGTAATCCATTCCATCCAATCCATTTTAACATTCGAACTTACCGGGGCGAAGCGATGACCTTGTCTGTTGATGTATGCGGGAAAATCATTAAGTTTGAAGTTGATAGCGGTTCATGTGCCACAGCAATACCTATGGACATGTATAATTTACATTTTAAAGGGATGCCCTTGATACCACCGAAAACTACTTTAAAATCATATTCAGGGGAAATATTAAATACTGTAGGAATAATGCGAGTACCATTTACTTACGAGGGGGAACGGAAATGCATCGATGTCTACGTAGTTAAAGGCGACGGTCCAGCCCTACTTGGTCGAGATTTCTTATCGATATTTAATTTACAAATATCCAAAGTATTTTTTTGCGGTAATCAATTAGAGATCGAGAATTATATGAAAATATATCCAGAATTGTTTTCCGATCGCTTGGGTTGTTTAAAACATTTTAGAGTAAAGCTAATACTTAAACCAAATAGCCAGCCAATTTTTTTCCGAGCCCGCACTGTGCCGTTTGCACTGAAAGTTAAAGTGGAACAAGAACTCGATAGGTTAGTTAAAACAGGTGTACTCGAGCCAGTCGATCATTCAGACTTTGCTAGTCCGATAGTACCCATTTTAAAGCATTCCGGCGAGATTCGGTTATGTGCAGACTATTCGGTCACGCTTAATAAAGTACTACAAATAGAAAAACACCCCTTGCCACGGACGGAGGAATTGTTTGCCAAGTTGCACGGCGGTAAGCAATTTTCTCAGTTAGATTTAAGCCAAGCTTATTTACAGTTAAGATTAGATGACGATTCACAATTGCTTACCACTATTAATACACATAAAGGGTTGTTTAAATTTACAAGACTAGTTTTTGGCCTCTCAAACGCACCCGCCATATTTCGAAAAACTATGGAAAGCCTATTGCGAAATATTGATGGGGTACTATGTCTACTTGATGATGTTCTGGTCACAGGGGAAACTAGGGAACAACATTGTCAAAGGTTGGAACAAGTTTTTAGTCGTTTACAAGAGGCGGGGTTAGTACTGAACAAAGACAAATGTAATTTGTTCAAGGATTCCGTTACGTATCTCGGGTTTGTGATAGACCGAAACGGCATTCACAAATGTTCCAATAAAGTACAAGCAATGATAAATTCAAAGTCACCAACTAATATACACGAATTAAAATCATTTTTGGGATTAGTGAATTATTATAGAGTTTTTGTACCCAACGCGTCCTCTATATTAAGCCCACTTAACAGTTTATTGCAGAAAGAAGCAAAATGGGAGTGGACTTCTGTTCATGAACAAGCTTTTGTTAAAATTAAGGAGGAACTCGCATCAGACAAAACACTAGCACACTATAATCCGGATTTAAGACTTGTTCTAACCGTTGACGCGTCTCCACGGGGTCTTGGTGCCATTTTAAGTCAATTGGAAGGAGATACTGAACGGCCTATAGCATATGCTTCGAGGGCCTTAAGCAGCGCGGAGCGCAATTATAGCCAAATTGAAAAGGAAGCTACCGCTATTATTTTTGGCACTAGGCGATTCCATCAGTACCTCTATGGGTTAGACATACCGTTTATTCTCTGTACAGACCACAAACCCTTAACATATATTTTTCACCCACATAAAGGTGTGCCAGAGATATCGGTAAATCGTCTTCAACGTTATGCGTTATTTTTAAACAGTTACAATTACGAAATAAAGTATGTGACAAGTGTAAACAATAGTGCAGATTACTTAAGTCGAGCGCTAGGTGCGCCGCCGCCGACGCCCCCCACGCGGGATCTACGGGATCGAGCGACGTATATCAATTTTGTAACTGACGGGGATTTACCAGTGACCTTAAAGCAGATAAAAGAGGCAATTGACACTGATGCTATATTGAAAAAGGTAAAAAATTACATACTAAACGGTTGGCCAAAGAAAAATTCCAATGAAGAAATCCGACCCTATTTTAGTTGTATGTTAGATTTGGTTATTGAACAGGATTGCTTGATGCGAGGTCATAAATTAGTTATACCTGCAATATTACAATCAAAAATATTGGACGAGTTGCACAGATGCCATTTAGGAATTAATAAAACTAAAGCGGAAGCACGGTCTAGATTTTGGTGGCCTCACATAGATCGCGAAATCGAGGAAAAAGTTAGCAGCTGCGCTGTTTGTATACAGGCAAAGCCAACCCCGGCGCGAGCCCCCCTTACACTTTGGCCTTCCCCCCCTCATCCGTGGCACAGGGTACATCTGGATTTTTTTGGTCCCATTCAAAGCGTTATGTTTTTGATTATTGTAGGGGTGCGGGGTTTACGGTGGTGTTGGCAGTTAAATAAAGTAGTTTATGTTCACTCAAAAGTAATATAATAATGGTTTACAACTGACTCTTAAATGTTAAAGTAAAATAATGTTTGATAAATGTTAATGAATACACCCGATCGCGACGATCTCTAAAAATGTACTAATTAGTTCAGTGCAACCTAATGCATTGCGAATAACCGCGGGCGCCTGACGTCACGTGTAAGGTGCGCATGCACCGAACATCTTGCCGGGGGCAAGGGAAAAATGTAATTTTAATAAATGAAAATAGTAATGCTTAAAAAAGATGACACAAAGTGATAGACAAAACAAATGATGCTTAAGAGTCTCTAAAAAACTTTTATGAATTTTAAACATCGTTATTAAAGGAAACTTTTCTTAACACTGGGGTTGTGCCCCTTTCGGTATAGGAACACTCGTTGTTAGGTACACGCGCACTAAACTGTTCACGATTCCTTGCTCTTGATCTTTCCACAGACTGTAGCTCTATCTCCATAGTGGTCGGTTCTGCTACCACCGGGGCGGCTGCTGCTTGCGCCGGGCGACACATGCGCCGGAACACCAGAATTACTGCTGTCACTCCAATTATACCCAATATAGTGTATATCAGACTGTAGTGGTGAATGTCATGAACTGAAATACTGTTTGTCAAGGGTTCATTTTCTTTCATGATTTTAATTTTCTCCTTTATATCTCTTAGTCACAGCTTGTTCTCTTCATCGCTTGTAGTTGTTATAGGAAGTTTTTCGAATGTAATGTTCATCACTCTGTTAATTGAAGCTATTTCAGGGACTTCGTAATTTGTTTTAATGTTAAATTTACTTGTCTGCTGTTTGTGTGTGTAAATGGTTCCATTATCCATTTTAATTAGGCAACCTTCTGGAATGTTCACAATGCTGGTTCTGGACAGCTTATGTGCGGTGACTTCATCTCCACAGAGTAGTCGCAGTTGACAGTGACCGCAGCAGAAGTATAAGTATTGGTTGATGTTAGTTAGCTTTGTCCACTTGTTTCTGCAGGCGGCTATGTTCGTTTTACACTGTTTTAGCTTTGTTTCATCTTGGAAGCAAAGGTCGTTATCTGACTTCATATGGTAAATGGGCGATTTAAGCTGACACAGGTATGTGGACGCGTCTCGTAGCACGCAATGTTCTAAGTCCCTTGGGGTTAAAGGTATATAAGATTCTTTTTGTAGGTTTATCGCAACGTAATCTTCAATTGGTGTTACTGTTATCATGTTCTGATTCAGCTGATGAGGTATAGGAAGAAGGTTGTAAAGTTCATAGTTGTCTCGGCTGAGTAATGGGACGGTTATTTCGAATATTGCGTATTGTTTTGTTATAACTGCTTTGACGCTTAATAAATGATAGATATCTCTCATACTTGTATGAATATTGTCTACGGGGAGAGTAAGTTCTTTGTTTATTAATCCGGAAATTATACTTAGTTGATGTTGTAGTTGTTCTGGGTTGATTAAGTGAGTATTGATTTTCCCATTGTAAATTGTGCTCATTGTGTCCAGCAAGGTATCTTGAATGTTCTTCAGATGATTTAGAATGTTGTTGGTGGCTAAAGCGGTCAGTGTAAATTCTGATACATACTCGATTTCATGAACTTGTTTCGCCAAGTTGCGGGTTGCTGCGTCTAAATTCATCAGATGATGGTTAATCATTTTGTGCTGGGAATGCATTGTTTGTTCTGTTCTTTGTAATACATTGTACTCTGCTTCTACTATGGATGTCTGATTTTTCCATAGCAGGGCTAAATGGTTTTGGTTCTCACGTACAAGTGTGATATCCTTATTATATTGTTCTGCGAACTGGTCGTCCAATACTCCGAACAAGGCGTTCGCCAGATACCCAACACCATTGATGATACCACGGGGCACGCGCGGTCGAACGCTTAGTTGTTGATTCAGCAAAACATTGTTATTGTGTTCAAGTTCATTGTACGCGTGACGTAGTTGCAACATAATTATATTGCAGTTAGGACAGTTGTGTTATAGTATTACAAATGTTATTTAGATGTTGATAGTATTTATTATACGAAGTGATGCCTTCCCAGTACGGATTCATATCGTAATATGCAATTATCTTCCACTCGTCTCTTATAATCTGCATGTTATTGATTTTATCAAAATACAAGGCTTGCTGGTCATTTAAATTTGTTACTTTCAGACCATATCCCGGAGTTAAAATGCTCAGGAAGTAGATAAGCATCATGGCTAGCGAAATAAAGTTTGGTTTGTTATTGTTCGAGGTATGGTTTTTATTCTGTTCAGTATCTTTGGTTGTTACGACTTTTTCTTGTTTGTTTTTGTTTTCAAGGGGTAGGATAGACAACTTGGTCACAGGTCTTTTTATTATTCCATTCTTTGTTTTCAAGGTCACTACTCTTACGTAGTTATCGCGGCCAGGGTGGACCTCGATTACTCTTCCGAGGGCCCACTTTCCAGGTGGGAGGTGATCATCGTGAATAACCACTACGTCATCCAATGCTAAGTTTTGTTGAGGTCTTAGCCACTTCTTTCTTGATGTTAGTTGAGTTAGGTATTCTGTTTTCCATCTTTTCCAGATATCATGGAACAGTTTTTGCGTTAAGTGCCACCTGGTACGAGCGTCTTCGCTCGTTTCAATAATTGTTAGTCCGGCCCTGCCGGTCAAAAAATGTGCTGGGGTTAAAAAGTCGAGGTCTTCGATGTTTTCTGTTAGCGCACACAGAGGGCGTGAGTTGAGGCAAGCTTCAATTTGTGTTAGGAGGGTAGCGTACTCCTCGAAGGTTAGTTTTTGTTCTCCTACGACTCGTTTTAAATGATGCTTTAAACTACGTACTGAACGTTCCCATAAACCCCCTGCTGTGGGCCAGGCTGGTGCGTTGAAGTGCCACTCGATGTTCATCTCTGCTATGTCTGTTAGTAGGCTTTCATGGAAGATATGTTGGAGTTGGTGATATTCTTCCTGTAATGCTCTGTTACTGCCGACAAAGTTGGTCCCTTGGTCGCTGTACATATGCCTCGGCGCTCCTCTTCTAGCAGCCATCCTCTTTAAGGCTGCTAGAAAGGCTGAACTTGTCAGCGCTGATACTAACTCCAGATGCACAGCTTTGGTAACCATGCAAATGAAGACAGCTACGTAGCCCTTCAATGTTTTTGCTCCTCGTGCTTTACTGGCCTTGATATCTAAGAATCCAGTATAATCTACCCCTGTATGATAGAAGGGTTTGGCAGGGTTAGTTCGTGCTGCTGGAAGATCCCCCATTAGCTGTTGATGTCTTTTTCCTTCATATTTTCGGCATCTTACGCACTTTCTTAGTTCTTTTTTCACTTTATTGTTTCCACCTGTTATCCAATATTCTTGCCTCAGGGTAGCCGATGTTAGGCTGGCACCGCCATGCAGAGTCAGCTCATGAGCTTGGTTTATCAGTAAGTTAGCTAACAGTGACTCGCTCGGGATGATTTTTGGGTGTTTCATTTCGGTGCCCATGACTGCTTGTTTTAGTCGTCCACCGACACGTAAGATATCTTGTTCGTCAATAAACGGATTTAAGTTTAATAATTTGCTTTTTTGGTGAACGTGTTTATGTTTACGTAAATGTTCCAATTCAGTTTCATAATTGCAGTTCTGTACATGTTTGATTATTGTTGACTTCGCTTTCCGTAACTCATGTAACATGAGATAGCTTGGCCGATGTTTATGTTTAGGTGTCAATGCTCTTTGTATCCATGCTACAATCCGTATAATTTTATTAAATGAACTATATTTAATTAATAGCTCGTCAATAATGTTTACACTGTTATCATTTTGTTGCACAGTGTTTACTTGGCCCAGTTTTTTCTCTTGTTCTGTAACGAATGTTTCTTGTTTTATTCTTTCAGGCTTAAATGTGGATAACCAGGCTGGTCCATTTTTCCATAACGATAGCTCTTTTAACAGCTGTGACGCGTATATCCCACGGCTGGCAGCGTCACTTGGGTTTTCACTTGTGTTTACGTAGTTCCACTGTGATTTTGGCATAACTTCTGTTATTTGTTTGACTCTGTTTGCTACGAAGGGCGTCCAACGGTTTGGTTCGCCTTGCAGCCATCCCAACACGATTTTGGAGTCTGTCCATCCGTACGTCTCTAGTTTATGATGATGTAATGAATGTTTAATTTTGTTCATTAGTTGTGCGAGTAAATAAGCTCCACTTAATTCTTTTCTTGGCAATGTCAAGGTCTTTTTGAGTGGGACAAGCTTTGTTTTTGCGGCTACGAGGACTGTTGTCGGTTGATGTTTGATCCGGGCGTATACTACGCATGCATAGGCTACCATAGATGCGTCACAAAATCCATGTAATTCTACTACGTCCCCTTCCTGGCTGTTTAACCATCTTGGAATTTCGAATTCGTTTATTTGACTGATTTCTGTTTGGGGTCCATATTGGGTTCGCTAAATTTCATCACCCGAAATTGATTTTCCTAACGATTTGTACTCCTAATGATCACTGTTCCTAAAATTTTGTTTCCTAAAGTTTTCGTTCCTACAATTTATTTTACTATTAACGTAGTCTATAACACTCAGTTTTCCGAAAATTGATTTTCCTATTGATTTGTACTCCTAATTATCACTGTTCCTAAAATTTTATATCCTAAAGTTTTCGTTCCTACAATTTATTTTACTATTAACGTAGTCCATAACACTCAGTTTTCCAAAAATTTTAAGTAATAACTTCACTGTTGAAATTTATCAAACAAATTAGATTATCCGGGTGGTCATAAAAAAAATAACTAACACCAAAGGCTAATGCGGGAGCTGCGCTGCGCTACGCTCCCGCATTAGCCTTTGAACCTAACCATACCAAGTCGCTTCCACTCCGCAAGGTCTTGCTCGCTCGCTTCGCTCGCTCGCTGGCTTCAATCTCTATCATTGGAGTCGGCGAGCGAGCGAGCAAGACCTATCAGGGCGGAAGCAACTCGGTTTATTGCAACGGACATTATGAAGTTTAATGTATAATAATGTTCAATTTTATGAATAAAAACAAATCTACATAAAAAAGATATGATGATGAATAATAGTGTAAAAGATGGTTATGTTGAGAAAATATAGGAAAACAAATAGTAGTATGATAGATGTTTATTGCAACGGACATTATGAAGTTGAATGATTAGGAATTCAGAACGTTAGGAACAGAGTAGTTATGAGTAGTGATTATTATGATGTAAATTTTTAGGAACAACATTTTCGGACTTCCGATAATCGACATTGAAAAATTAGTTCAACTTTGGCGCACCCTTCTGTTTGTACTTTTTTCCATTCTTTATGAATATCCTGCGGCACTTCTTCGTCCCATTTAATGTTTGTTTTCCATACAGTTTGGAATAATAATTTTAGCTTGGTAATGTGGCCTCCCCACATATTTACTTTTATTTTATTTAATTTTATTTTATAATAATAGCGCATAAAAATATTTAGCGAGAAAACGCAGCTACTGACTTTTACAAGTGAATACACCGGCTCCGAGAGTACCGTTAGCCGGCGCGCTCCTGCGCCCGCGCCGCCCGGCCGCCAGTGCTAACTCGGACGCGACGGCGAATGCATGCGCATTTTGCACTACCAAAAATCACTCCCGCGAGCCCCCGCTTTCGCTAAAAACCGCTTCTACAGTGCTAGAACCCTAGACTTGCAGTGCCTTGTCGCTTTTGTGTGCTAAAGTGCGAATTAGGTTAAGTAGTAGTGTAAGAACAATTGTGGCACGGACAATAAAGGTGCTTATAAACATAAACATTGTACGTTATTGTGCACCACTTGTTACGTTCCCCAAACTGGTGACCCCGACGACGAAGAAATATAACGAAATATGCAGGGTAATAGGAGTGATGGTGCGACGCCCCAGGCGAAGAACACCGAACATGAAAATTTCGAGGACTCATCGGACCATGCTAATTTGTTCCGTGTTGGCGTACGAGTTCCCCCATTTTGGCCAGATAGACCGGCACTATGGTTTGCTCAAATAGAGGGCCAATTTATTCTTTCTGGAATTACATCGGATTTGACAAAATTTTACTATGTGACATCACACCTCGACCATAAATTCGCTGCAGAAGTAGAGGATGTCATTACTAATCCGCCTACCGAGAATAAGTACGCAACACTTAAAGCAGAGTTGATAGGAAGACTCTCTGCCACTCAGGAACAACGAGATAAACAATTGCTCGCGCATGAAGAACTCGGTGATAGGAAACCTACACAATTTCTACGCCATTTACTGCATCTCGCCGGCCCTAACAAATTACCTGACGCTTTCATCAGAACCGTGTGGACCAGCCGCCTTCCGTCCAATTTGCAAGCAATCGTAGCCTCGCACCCAGATATGCCTCTTATTAAGCTAGCTGAACTAGCAGATAAAATCCAAGAGTATGCATCACCCAGCTTCCACGTTGCAGAGGCATCGCCATCGCCCGGGCCGTCAACAGCACTCACTCAGTATGTTAGACCATCCGCGTTTTCGCCCATGGAAACTATGTCACTACAAATAGCCGAGCTTTCCAGACAGATGGCAGCGCTGACAACCCACGTGCTTCAGCAAAAATCTCGCTCGGACAATAGAACTCCTAAAGCAGTAAACAAGCGTATGAAGCAAACCCCACCCGCACAGCAGCGCAAGAACGGTATATGCTGGTACCACCGCAAATTCGGACAAGCAGCCACTAGGTGCACTCACCCCTGCGAGTACAAGCCGGAAAACTAGCGAGGCAGCCTGAAGTGGCCGAAAACGACTGCCTTACACGAAACGGCCGCCTGTTTGTCACGGATAAGAGGAGCAAGATACAATTCCTTATAGATACGGGTAGCGACCTCTGTGTGTACCCTCGATCAAAAATGAGGAACCGACAGCGCAAAACAGACTTCCAGTTATACGCCGCAAATGGCTCAACCATTGCAACATATGGCTACGCACATCTGGAGATAGACTTGGGACTTCGACGCGCTTACCCCTGGCGATTCATAATTGCTGATGTCACGAAAGCCATAATAGGCGTGGATTTTTTGGCTCACTATCAACTCATAGTCGATTGTCGCAATCAACGACTCATAGATAGCACGACGCTCAATAAGACACCAGCTAAGCCCGCTCTATCCTCACGCTCAATATCATCTATCAAGACTCTCATAGGAGAATCGAAATACCATGATATTTTGAGAGATTTCCCTGACATTACCCGTCCTTCAGGCACTCAGCGAGTTACAACTCACAGCACCGTGCACCATATAAGGACGACAGCTGGCCCACCAGTCGTTTGCTCTCCTCGACGTTTGGCACCAGACAAGCTTAAGATCGCCAAGGAAGAATTTGATTCCATGCTGAATAACGGAACCGCTCGTCCTTCCGAAAGCCCCTGGTCGTCCCCATTGCACTTAGCACCGAAAAAAGATAGTGGCTGGCGACCCTGTGGGGATTACAGAATGCTCAACGCGCGCACCATACCAGACCGTTACCCCATTCGCCATATCCATGATTTTACGCAAAATATAGCAGGATGCAAAGTGTTCTCGACAATCGACCTCATGAAAGCATACAACCAGATACCCGTTAGCCATGAAGATATACCGAAGACTGCTATAACTACGCCTTTCGGCCTCTATGAGTTCCCGTACATGACTTTCGGGCTCAGAAATGCAGGTCAGACCTTCCAAAGGTTCGTCGATGAAATGACTCGAGGCTTGAACTTTTGCTATACTTATCTCGACGACTTCCTGGTGTACTCTACGAGTCATGAAGAACATGAAGATCACCTTCGTCAACTCTTTTCCAGACTGCAGAAATACGGAATGGTTATTAACACATCCAAATGTATCTTCGGGGTAACAGATGTTAACTTCCTTGGCTACAAGATTTCCAGTGACGGTATAAAACCACTCCAAACCAAGGTCCAAGCCATTAAAGACTACCCATTACCTAAGACTGTCAGAGAACTCCGGAGGTTCCTTGGAATGATAAACTTCTATCGCCGGTTCATACCCAATGCAGCACGACTTCAAGGACCACTCAACGCCTACCTGACGGGTTCTGTGAAGGGATCACACCCGGTAGACATATCTGGCGACGCCTTGAAGGCATTTGATGACTGCAAAGAAAGCGTATGCCGGGCAGCGTTGTTAGCACATCCAGACTGTAACGCTAAGCTTTCGCTGATAACCGATGCCTCTGACACAGCCATGGGCGCAGCAGTTCATCAACTACAGAATGGTTCTTGGCAACCTTTAGCATTCTTTTCACGGAAATTGACCCCAGCGCAACAGAAATATTCGCCATACGACAGGGAGCTTCTCGCTATTTACGAGTCCATGAGATATTTCAGACACATGCTCGAAGCAAGAGAGTTTACGGTTTACACTGATCATAAACCCATAACCTTCGCTTTTACCACGAGACGTGACAAGTGCTCACCACGCCAACATCGCTACTTAGATTATATAGCGCAATTCAGCACTGACATACAGCATATCTCGGGTAAAGACAATGTAGTTGCCGACGCTCTCTCACGCATTTCCTCAATCGCTGTGACCATAGATTACAAGGCACTTGCAGCCGACCAGGAATCGAATTCTGAACTGCAAGAGTTACTCGGGAAAGGCTCATCCCTGAAGTTAAAAAAGATCGACACAGGAGGAACAACTCTTTACTGCGATATTTCTCAGAATACGCCAAGACCTTTTATCACACCTGCTTTTCGGAAGCAAGCTTTTGACAGCCTCCACAACTTAAGCCACCCAGGGACTGCCGCATCTGCCAAACTAATTGCTGACAGATATGTATGGCCTGGCGTTCGTCGCGATTGCAAAACATGGGCACAGAGTTGTCCAGATTGCCAACGCAGCAACATGGCACGGTACGAAGGCATTTTATGTACCCAAAGACCTCCTCACGTCAGAATACGTATACCTTCGGCAGGGTCCAGCTCGAAGGTCCCTCGAAGCGCCATACTCCGGACCATACAAGGTCCTAGAACGAAGCCCCAAGACATTTAAACTGGACTGCCAAGGCAAGGAAACAACGGTAACAGTCGACCGATTGAAACCAGCTTACCTGTTCCGCAGTTCCAGCCCCTCATCACCGCCAGACCAAATCGCAGAAAGAAAGACTCGAAGCGGCAGGATAGTCAGACAACCCGAATACTATCGCCCGTGAAACGGTCTCGGCGGGGGAGTGTTGTGGCCTCCCCACATATTTACTTTTATTTTATTTAATTTTATTTTATAATAATAGCGCATAAAAATATTTAGCGAGAAAACGCAGCTACTGACTTTTACAAGTGAATACACCGGCTCCGAGAGTACCGTTAGCCGGCGCGCTCCTGCGCCCGCGCCGCCCGGCCGCCAGTGCTAACTCGGACGCGACGGCGAATGCATGCGCATTTTGCACTACCAAAAATCACTCCCGCGAGCCCCCGCTTTCGCTAAAAACCGCTTCTACAGTGCTAGATCCCTAGACTTGCAGTGCCTTGTCGCTTTTGTGTGCTAAAGTGCGAATTAGGTTAAGTAGTAGTGTAAGAACAATTGTGGCACGGACAATAAAGGTGCTTATAAACATAAACATTGTACGTTATTGTGCACCACTTGTTACGTTCCCCAAAGTAACTACCGGTGCCAGCCATCCCAATGGGTCAAATATTTTTGAAATTTCGGAAAGGAGTATTCGTTTTGTTACTTTTGGCTTTTCCGTCATTTTGCATCTAAACGTGAATTTATCCTGTTTTGGATTCCAACATAAACCAAGTGTTTTGGAGGTTTCTTCTGTTTTAAAGTTAAACATTATGTTGTTATCATGTTGGTTTTGGTTTATGCTATTTAATATCTGCTGGTTGTTTGAGGACCATTTTCTTAGATTGAATCCCGCTGTTTTTAGAAGTAATGTTAAGTTGGTAATTGTTTTGTTTGCTTGCTCTAGTGTATAGGAGCCATGAACTAAATCGTCCATATAAAAGGATTTTTCTAATATTCTTGACGCTTCTGGAAAATTGTCCCGTTCGTCCGCCGCTAATCTTCTTAAAGTCATCATTGCTAAAAATGGGGCGGCTTTTGTTCCGTATGTGAGAACGTCGTGCACACGGTCACCGTGCTCGCTGCCAGGCTGGGCGTGGCCCTCGATCCGCGCGACGTGGTGTTCGCGGAGCGCGTGGGCGCGCCGGCGGCGGCGGGCCGCGCGCGCCGCGTCGTGGTGCGCCTGACGCGCCGCCAGCTGCGGGACGACCTGCTGCGCGCGGCGCGCGTGCGCCGCAACCTCAGCTCGGCCGACGCGGGGCAGGCGGGGCCGCCCCGACGGGTCTAGGTCAACGAGCGGCTGACGCGAGTGAACCGCCAGCTGTTCAGCCGGGTACGGGTGGAGTGTCACAGATGCCGGTGGCGGTTCTCCTGGACTAGGCGAGGCCGTATCTACGCCCGGCAGGGTGAAGGCAAGCAGGCCTTTTGCCTCCGCTCCGATGCAGACCTGGAATAGTACATTACTGCAGCGGCCGCGAAATAGGGGATTGCCGGCCGAGTAGTTATAGATGGCCGAGTGTTAACGAGGCCATCTAGAGATACGAGGCCGGCAATCCCTGTTCGTGGCCAAGGCTTGTATAGAGTTTTTCTCAAACATGCATCACCATCACCACCATCATCATCATCACCATCATGATCAACATCATCATCAACATCATCGTCATCACCATCACCATCATCATCATCATCATCATCATCACCATCATCATCATCACCATCATCATCATCATCATCATCACCATCATCATCACACCATCATCATCATCTCATCATCACCATCATCATCATCATCATCATCGCCATCATCATCATCATCATCATCACCATCATCATCATTACCATCATCATCACCATCATCATCACACCATCATCATCATCATCATCATCTTACCTTACCTTAAATAAGCGTAGTGGCAGAATGTCTTAATGAACCAAAACGCAAATATTGCTTATAGTTTTTTTTAATGGCTAAATGCTATGATGCCATAGACCTATAAACGTCATGGTATGAAACAATAGACGATCACTTTGCTGGCCTTGGCCTTGGCCAGCAAAGTTGTATGAAATTCCATTATTGACCTCTCGTCTCGTCGTCCTCCACCACCGGCTGCACCTGCACCTGCAACGTGACACTTCGTGGCGTATTATAAGGAACATAACGTCAATATTTCATAGCATGTTTGAGAAATAGTACATTACTGCAGAGGCCGGGACTTAAGGGGTTGCCGGGGTTGCGGTTGATACGAGGCCGGCAACCCCTGTTCCGGCCGAGGCTTGTATAGTGCTTTCAGAGGAACAATAGTTTTTAGAATTCTTATTTGTAAATTATAGATGTCTAGGAGGTAAGTTTTATATGTTTTACCATAGGTCGAGATACCGTAGCTTATAATTGAATCTGCCATAGACAAATACAACAATCTTAGCGTATTGTAGGGTAATTTATTTCTAAGTACAGATATTTTTGAAAGAATTGCCCTTAGCCTGTTGCACACATGATTCACATGCGGACCCCAGTTGAATCTTTGATCAATCTTGAGACCCAGGTAGGTATGTTGTTCTACTAACTCAAGTGGATTACAATTACAATTACAATGAGGGGGCTGTTTGTGCATACATTGATGTTCGTGTGCTACAATTGTTGGGCAAAAATTAGTTTTTAGGTAAGGAGAATGTACATGCATAAGCTTAGTTTTCTGATAATTAATAGATAGTCCTACGTCGTGTGCCCACTTACACATCAGATCGAATTCCTGTTGCATTATTGTCTGAGCCACTTCTGCATCTCTATGCGCTGACACAATGCATGTGTCGTCAGCAAACTGGTACACAGAGCCTCGCCGGAATAGGTTACACATATCATTAACATAAAGTAGGTACTCAGTTGGTCCTAAAATTGAGCCTTGCGCTGTGCCGCGTACGGTTGGTATTAGGTTGCTAAATTCGCCAGCTACATTAACAGTATTAAATCTTTTCGTGTGATAGTCTTTGAACCATTCCAGCGTCGGACCCTGTATACCATTTTGCTGCATCTTTTTATATAATACATCATATTTTAAGGTGTCAAATGCTTTACTGAAGTCTATCATAATTATAAGTACATGCTTTTTATTATTTAAATGGTTATTTACTTCGTCTGCAAATAATGATAGCAGTTGTGACGTACTTTTATTCCTCTGAAAACCAAATTGTTTGTTATGAATTATACCATTTGTTGATAAAAACTCGTTAATTTGTTGCCCAATATATTTTTCAATTATTTTATCAATGCATGATAATATTGTGATTGGCCTGTAATTGTTCGTGTCCACATAACTACCCTTCTTATGAATTGGCCTAACTACACCAATTTTTAAGTTATCTGGATATAATCTACGTTCAATACATGTATTTATTAAATGGGTTAGCACTGGAGCAATTTCAGAAGAAATATATTTAATGTCTCTGGCGCGTATTTTATCAAATCCAGGGCTTTTTTTGTCATTAATGTTGTTGAGTATTTTTAACAGAACTTGTTCGTTTAATTTCTTTAATCTAAATGATACATTTGGTATATTTATATACGTATTTTCATCAAGCAAAGGCACGCCACAGTCATTAAATACATTACTCACATTTGATTCAAAATCTCTAGCGAACAGATTTGATATTAATTTAGGCTTCATTCTAAAGTATTTCATAAGCAAATCATCTACTGCATGCACGATCTTACCCGTTAATTTATTTATAATATCCCACACTTTTTTGGGATTTCTGTAGTTTACAACAATATCTTTTTTAATTGAATTATTTCTAGCCCTAGTTATTAATTTATTAGCCCTATTTCTATACTTTTTATAAATTAATTCATTATGTCTATTATTAGTGTCACTCAGATACAATTTTAATAATTCGCCCTTTTTCTTTGACATATTAACAAGCTTCTCAGTTATCCACTTACAATTATTATTGTTTTTATAAGGAATTATATTTTTTTTATATTTACTTTTTTTATATATTTCCTCAAATGTATTATTTATAAAACTTAAAATATCATTAGGTTCATCCATACAATAAACGGGGCTCCAATTCACTTTAGTAAGTTCCTGTCTTATAATGTTGTCATCTAACTTGGTTATAGGCGCACACTTACAATGTATAATGGAGTCGTGGCTGATAAGAGCTAAACCAGTTATGTAATGGTCGGCGAGCGCATTTCTCACAACAGCTGAGCGCACGGAGTGATTCACACTCCTACCACCCAGTCCGCCGTTCAGATCGCGGATGAATATATGATCAATACATGACCTTGAGGTGCTTTTTTGGGTTGTCTCTACTCTAGTGTATTGTGATATACAACAATCAAAACCCAGTTCATTTAAAGAATTAAGATAGGAACTTACCAAAGGGGTCGCGTCTTTAATATCTAAGTTACAGTCACCAACAACCAGACAGTTATTTTTACAAGAATTTTTTTTCAAGATTTTTTCTAATTCACTTATGAAATCGCGTTTATTCAGATTCGGGGGTCGATAGATAGCACACAGGTCTGATTTATACCCGGATTCTAATATCACTTCACCAAATAAGCACTCAAAATTTCGCGTGGACAATGGTCTTTTTATAAATGAAACTGATTTATGCGCGTACACCATAATGCCGCCTCCTCTTCGTTGGTTTCGCAACTCCGAGTACATGTTATAATTTTCTATCCCAAACAAATTTTTTGTCGAATCGGTGACGTTAACTTCGGTGACTATTACGAGATGTATAGTTATCGGGCAGGTTGCAATAATAAATTCCAGCTGTGCATGATTTTTAATTATCGATCTCAGATTTACATGAAGAAGCAACAGTTTATTGTCTTTCGGCGATATATCTGATGTGTAATCAATCCATGAATCATGACTAGTTTCCGTTATATTTGGGGTGCAATTATCCATTAGTAAATAAGTATAAGAGTTGTCCAGCTGACTTAAGCATCTTATGTGTTGAATATAAAGACACAAAAGGTAGGTTTATCACAGATAATTAAATAGCAACATACCTCATTTTTTCAGTAGCTCCTTCTTGATGGAGTCAATGTCATTAGCCGATCTCACATAGAATATTTTTTTATCCCCCTCCGATTTACGTACCATTATTAAACCGTCTTTGCACCACACATACTTGCATAACGCCTTTTCTTTTAGGTCTGTTTTTGTTTTCCACAGTAGGTATGCTGTCGTAGGGCTTAACACGGCACGCACGTAGATCTTAGTGTTATTGCTGTCTTCTTCGTCACTCCACAGGTCACGCATGCTCATGCTGGTTTGTTTCGCGGCACGCAGCCAGGACTCACGGCTGCCCTCTCGTAAGGTCACAGCGATCGGCGCGTCCGCAGCGGCGCGCGCGGCCTTCGCCGAGTCCCGGTGTGATGCTTTCTTTTTTCTATAGCATTTTATAACCTGCTCCTGTTTTTGGCCGAGCAATTGGCAAACCCGTGTAGTTATTTGTTTAATATTTTCATTGTCCCGCTCCATGATGCCGCAGATCTCAATGTCGTTCGATGATTGAACATTCTCAAATCTATTTATCTTTTGCTCAATCACACCGTTTCTTAGCTCCAAATTTTTGCACATATTTACCAAATTCTTACACTGATTTTCACATATTTTTAATCGGGTTTCGTATTCCTCGATTTTTTCTTCATACTCGTCAATTTTGTCCGAGTAAAATTTGAGGGTATCTTGAAGTTCTCCTCGTATTATTTCTCTAACGGTTTCTCGCATACCCCGGACTTCTTTTCGTATCTCTTGTAGCAAACTGGATTGCTCTTTCATCTTAAGACCTTCTATTTCAGCCTCCTCCTCGTCATCATGGGGGTCGGGTAAGATTACAGAGATTCGTTTCGGCTTACCACCGCTCGTAGTCACACAACGGTTACACTTCCAATCGACGGAATCGGTTGTGGATAAAGCACATAACTGCTCATTAGACAATGAAGCACACAAACCATGTAGCCACTTGTTGCATTTATTGCACTGCACACCCGGATTTTTTTTTCCCACTGTCTTCGCACACTTGGCGCACTTCGCCATTACCGATATCCGTGCGTGCGAAATGCAGCGATCTTATTTTTTTTAAGTAGGTCACGTCCTTCCGCTATGTAATCTATATAGGTAATAAGGTAGACTTAAGATTGTTCCAAAGGGTCGTAGGGTCATGTATTTTGCTGTTAATTTCCTGCTTAAAATATAGTACATTACTGCAGAGGCCGGGACTTAAGGGGTTGCCGGCCGAGTATCTAAGTTGACGGCCGAGTGGTACACGAGGCCGGCATGATACGAGGCCGGCAACCCCTGTTCCGGCCGAGGCTTGTATAGTGCTTTTCTCAAACATGCACCATCACCATCATCATCATCATCATCATCATCGTCTTCGTCATCTTGATGGTGATGATGATGATGGTGATGAATGATGATGATGAATGATGATGATGATGATGGTGATGAATGATAATGATGATGATGATGATGATGATGATGATGGTGATGAATGATGATGATGATGATGGTGATGGTGATGATGGTGACGATGATGATGATGGTGATGAATGATGATGGTGATGAATGATGATGATGGTGATGATGATGATGGTGATTGATGATGATGGTGATTGATGATGATGGTGATGAATGATGATGATGATGATGATGGTGATGATGATGATGATGATGATGATGAATGATGATGATGATGATGGTGATGAATGATGATGATGATGATGGTGATGAATGATGATGATGATGGTGATGGTGATGGTGATGGTGATGGTGATGGTGGTGGTGATGGTGATGGTGATGGTGATGGTGATGGTGATGGTGATGGTGATGGTGATGGTGATGGTGATGGTGATGGTGATGGTGATGGTGATGGTGATGGCGATTGTGTGTCCACGCTAGCTTTCCATTGCGGCTTTAATTTGACGAGCCAGACATGGCGTGCGTTCAAAACCAGCGATCTAAAAATATGCTATTCAAACTGTCGAGTCTCGTTCAAGGTCGATTTATCATTTTTTCTGTCAAAAGTAAGAATAGTGCTGTACAGTACACTATCGCAGTTCTTAATCGATTAAAATCGATTTTGAAAGCAGAAGAAATGATAATTACGTTTTTATATTATTATGTAGCTGCATATATAATGTACGTAGTGCAAAGCAAATATTATTAACAAACAGGTTATGGTTACTTCTATATTGCAATATTGTTTCAGTTTTCCGAATAATCCTCATATTAAAAATAAATGGATTGAAGCAACTGGTCGTAAAAAATGGTTTCCTACAAAAAACAGCAGGATTTGTTCTATACATTTCCACGAAGACACCTTTGCTGGCCCATCAAAGTACCGACGACTAATCAGTACAGCTTATCCGACTATTGATGTAGTGATGATGGTATACATTTGCATAAGCTATTATTTTAAAAAATGTGCGTGCGTATAGTCAAAATTTTATATGCTGGGGGTTTAGGACAGCAGAACTCATCTGGTAAAGATAACATTGTTCTCGTTTGTTGAAGCCTACCGCTAATAACAAATCCGAACAAGTTTTTTTCTTTGGACTCCAGCTCTAAAGGGTCAGCTTCCCCTAAAATTTTCTCAACTTCAGCAGCTTCAGGCTCTTTACTATTTTCATCTACATTGACTTCGAGAACTTGTTTTTTCTTCTTGTTCTTCGCATAATATTTACTAGAATATAAGCACCATTTTTCTCTCTGATTTTTTTTGTCTTGTACACTTCTTTCATTTATTTTTAAATAATATTTTTTGTTATTTTTGTTTTTTATATAATTTTCTTTGTCTTTTTACTTTCGCATCTCATTCAACATTGGATCACATTTTATCTTCATATATCGCTCTTTGCTCGCTATCCTCTTAGCTTCTAATATTTCTTCGCGGGATTTCTTTGACTTTACCATGGTCTGTAACAAAGAATATATAAAAATGGCACATGTTTATAGGTAGGTAACAACTGCAGTGGCTATAGTAAGTACTGACAAATGTAATGCAATGTATTGGTTAGGTACTTAGGTGCCTACCTAAATTTATATTTTCCATTTAAAATTCTGAGCTTTCTCATTTCCTCTGTCGAAAATAATTATCATTTCCTCTGTCGATTCTAATCGATATTTGAAATCGATAAAAATGCCCCTACAATAACTTGCGTAATATAATTGAGTGAAAAATTATATACGAGTAAATTGTTTGTCATTACACGAATAAAGGTATGTACTTACTTCTTTTCACAACGAATCGAGATATATTTCTGTGGTCCGATGTTTGGACATCCCCGCGCAGCGCGCACGCAACCTCCCGCTTCTAATGTTGTTATCCGACTGTTTTTGTTTGTGACTGACAGCGGCGGGGCCGCGGCGCGGTGCGGTGGGGGTGCCGGTGTATAGAATCGGTGCCGTTTTCCAATCGATCTGTGAATCGATGCTTTTGAATTGTTTTCGCGCGGCTTATGTTTCCCATCACTAAATTACACTCGTGACGTCAAAGTACCTACGCAGGATGTTACAGGCTCGGTCTCGCTACAAATTGCCGAACTCTTTCCTTCTATCTCGATATATTTCTGTGGTCGTGATACATAATCCCAAAGCACAAACCTTCTTAGCACCAAGTCCTGTTAATACGACGTCCGATTTTTCACTTTTGGGCGACCCTAAACTACGATAGCACTCAACCGACATTAAATTAACATCACTGCCCGAATCAATCAAAGCGTCGATGGTTTTTCCGCATATTTCCAGTGATTTGATCGGCTTCTTGTGAACTTTTCCTCCAATGTTTACGTTTAATATATCGGCCGCGTCAGTGTCATAGCCGTCGCGGGCGCCGCCATCTTGCTCGTGACCGCCAGTGCTGCCCTCTGCATCGGTCACGGCATATATACACACATATATACCTACACACATGCACACTTACTCATTCAATAAAAAAAAAATAGTAAATTATAAAAAAAACTTACTGGATATATTAGGTATTATAAACAGCATATTTTATTAGCATACATTTATAGTGAATTGCATACTGGCTATTTTAGACAAACTTTTGTTTGTATCCTATAGTTTTCATCTTAATTGTTTGTATTTGGGCATTTTCAGAAAAAAGTGTACCCTGTACTTTTTTTAAAAACCTAACAAATTTTGGGTTATTTCTACTCAGAATCACAAGCGCTATCGATTTAAGCAATAAAAAAAGTGTCCTTCTTTTAATTGTCAGTTTTGTGACGCAGTTAACCATACATGTTGTATGGACCGTCACAAAACTGACTAATAAATTTTGTATGGAAAATTAAGGATAATGAAGGCAAAAAGGGTACATACATTTTTTTCTGAAAACTTCCATTTACTGCATGTTTATCTACTAAGCCGGACTGGTTCTCGACGCGGCAATGTTACTGGACTATTGTGTATGTATAGTATAAATCTTCCCAGGTGAATTTTTCGCTTCGAGCCCTTATCTTTCAAAACAAACGGTATCGTCATAGTATTAAGGTTCAAATCTAATACCTTTAAACGAGCAATTCTTGTATATATGTATATATATATATATATATATATATATATGTATATGTATATATATAATCAGGATCTCGGAAACGGCTGCAACGATTTCGATGAAATTTGGTATGTGGGGGTTTTCGGGGATGAAAAACTGATCTAGCTATGTTTCATTTTCAGAAAATTGCTTTAACTCGTGTTTTCCGGCTATTTTTGTATGCATTATAATATAAAGCTAAATTTCGCCCACTTCGAGCAGATCATAATGGCACATTAGAAATCGGGTGTTCGCGGATCCAGCCGACCTCGGTTCGAATCCACGTTTTTTTCAACATTTTTAGTTTTTTTTTTATGTTTATTTTTCATGAGAAAACGTCAAGTTTTCTTCTTTTGTGAGAAAAAGTTACTTTTTTGTGAGAAAAAGTTACTTTTTTGTTAGAAAAAGTATTATAGGGAACGTGCAGTAACTATAGGCGGCAGCACTAATGCGACAGAAGAGACACTATGCGGACAGTAAAACAAACTTATCAAGGTAAAACATTCAAATTGATGGCACCCTTATGGCACCAGTTGGCAGCACCGTCTATGTGCACGTTCCCTATTGGGAGCACAGAACAGGAAAAGCCGGTTGTCTGTAAAGTCGGTTTACGGACGATAGTTTAACGTGACTCACCCAACCTCCGGTGTTTTTGTCAAATATCTTGAAAACGGGCCATCCTACGGCAAAATCAATGAAATTTTCATCCCCCCTTTAATACCCCCGCGCTCCCTCCCCCGCATCCCCTCTCCCCTCTCACCCCCCCCCCCCCCACCCCTCCGGTGTATATAATCAGGATCTCGGAAACGGTTCCAACGATTTCGATTAAATTTGGTATTTGGGGGTTTTCGGGGATGAAAAATTGATCTAGCTTGGTCTTATCTCTGGGAAAACGCTTGGTACGGAGTTTCTGCCCGAGCAGAGCTCGGTCGCCCAGGTACTTTAATGTAATGGCTCGAAGTGAAAAATTCACCTGGAAAGATTTATACTATAAACACTATTATTTTTTTGTGATACCCACCATACTTTGCATTTTGTAACTATGGAATTAGCATTAGGGTTAGATAGATTTTAGTAGTGGTAGAGCCAAGTTGTAGCTAGCCGCTGCATCACGAATGGGCCGGCTCGTCCGGCAGTACCACCCTATCACAGAACACCGGCGTGAAGCAGCAGTACTCCTGCAGGCTTATTGTCTAACGTTTCTAACGGTTGCCTTCGCAATCACTATTTCTTTCTGTCAAACGCTGGTCAAACGGTATAAAAAGATGACAGAAAGAGACGGTGAAAGCGAAGGCAAGCGACAGAAGTGTTAGACAATACGGACTCTGGTGAGTGAGAGCGCCGGGGGCCCAATACCTCTCCCCCTCCTCTATTCCCTTTCCTTTTTCCTCTCCCTTTTAGGGCCGACAACGCACTGGCATCGCGTAAAGCGCTGCGGGTATCTATGGACAGTGGTGATCATTTAACATCAGGTGACCCACTAGTTCATTTGTCTGGCCTCTCTTAACATAAAAAAAATGAAATAAAATTGATAAGGACGTTGAATCCTGACCTACCGCGATACACTTTTCACTAGTACGGGGGTCAGATGACGCTTACGCCTGCTGTTTTACTCTGTAAGTACCTAATGTTCTTTCAATACCATGTAAGCAGTAATTTATGTAACATTTATTTTCTCAATAAACCAATAAACATTTTATTATTATTATTATTACGGAGTCTTCCGGTCCGCGGACGACACTCGAGAACCTTTCGGTCGCATCGGCCGTCAATTCTACGAGCGATGTACCCTATCCACTTAAGTGTAACGATTCTTCGAGCTATGTCCATTATCTAATATACCTAAATTCTAAATTATGGATTGAGGATATACCAAATTTGTAGCCTATCTACTATTTGATTACTTCCAGATAAGATAATTATTATCAGTTAGCTACCGTCAACTTCTTTTTTTCCCCTTTGCTGGCGCCAACCATCGACGTCATATTCTTTGAACTGAATGAACCGTAAGAAAATTTCCCGAGAACATGTTTTAATGTACAGTTCAGTATAGTAATAAAAAACCTAATAAAAAGGATATGTATTTGAAAATAGAATGGTCACTCTCCGCCTTCCGCCATTATGGGCGTCCCCCCGCAGGCAATGATGGTAGTACTTTTACGGAACGGTTTCGACGATTTTCATTGCGCGGCCGAAACGCTCGCAGCACAATGGTTACCTGGCGGCACACGCAATGAACAGCAAAAATGCCAATAAAACTAATCTAGCTTATCTTTAATTTGTGGATTCACCCGTATTCTAAATATTTTCATAAGAAACATTTATAATCTGCGGCTGAGAATGCCGCGAGGTCGAATAAGAGATTTCAAAATACCTCTATACGCTCTTTAGCGATGCAAAAGCAACCTATAACTTTTTTAAACCCTTTTACCTGTATTGACTCAATGATACTGCTTATGGCTGTCTAGTGACTCTATAGCATGCTCTTTTATCACTATAAGTAAATTTTTATTGCTACTTAATAGCTATTGTATCACCTAGCTTTTAAAAGGTTTTGCAATAATAATATGCAACTGTTTAACTGTTGTTGTTGGAAAATTGTACAGCTTTTATACGACTCCTATGCTACTATTAGACTGTACAATGCCTGTATAAGCAGCTTGTGTGCTAGTTGGGTTAAAGTTTGGCCTGAACATTTTTAATCCCCGACACAAAAAGAGGGGTGTTATAAGTTCGACCGCTATATATGTGTGTGTATGTGTGTGTCTCTGTATGTCTGTCTGTGGCATCATAACTCTTAAACGGGTGAACCGATTTGGATGCGGTTTTTTTTATTTGAAAGCAAGTTTCTTGGCAATGGTCCTTAGATATGTTTCATCAAAATTGATCCAGCCGTTTCAAAGTTGTCAGCTCTTTTGTATGCTGCGGAAGGGATCTTAGACTTAATTGCCTTGGGGTTTTTTAAATTTTATAGTTATTAACAACAACGTTTGCTAGGATAACCCCATCTATTGATTGCAGATGAATTAAATAAATCATTTAAAAACCCGAAGTTTACCGCGATATAAAGCATCCTATGTTTCAAGCCCGTTTTTTGTCTATCTGTACGTCGTCAAGTTTCATCTAAATACATTCAGTCGTTATTTGAACATCTTCACAAATTTTCTCATTTTTGAGAACGGTTTTCTGTAAAGACCTAAACTGTCGGACAGTTCCTAATTTATAGTTGTGAGTTTATCCATGTTTTTTTAATCTTTATACTACAAAGCACTAACTTATGGAATGACAACTTAAGATTTTTCTCGCTTTCTACATATTACTAAGGTGTAATAATTAAATGTTTTTTTTTTTCTTTTAAACTTGGAAATAATTTTATTGTTTTCCATAATAAGTACAAGTAATTAAATTATATCTAAACTAAAACTAGATAATTCTAAAAATGGCCCCTGCGCGGCATGGTACCGAAAACGCTGGCAGCATTTCCTCGTTGGATTATAAGACTGATGCGTTGAGCGAGGAAGCTGCCAGCGATTCGATCTCCTGTGGTATCTCTGAGTCTCTTTGATAATGATAAGTATTTGAAGAGACTCAGAGCGCCAGGGCCCCACGGACCAAGGGTCTCGACGCCGAAAGGTACAAAATTATATTCGGCGCCGAGACCAATGTACTTTCCCGCCTTGGTAGTTTCTGCTGCTGCTGTCCTTATAGATATTCGCTGGTGATGTGACTGGTCCAGTGTGTCAAAACAAGTTGCAACCCACTCGCTTTAGAAAACTTCGTGGCAATTTTTATTATTCACTAGGGGCCATTAATTTATTACGTAAGACGATTTTGCCAGTTTTTGACCCCCTCCCCCCCTTGTAAGAAAAAATGAGAATCGGCTGACCCCCTTCCCCCCTGTGTAATATTTGTTACGTAAGAATCTAAAGGAAAAAATGAATAGGTACACGTTTGGATTGTTTTAATTATTATTTTTCAAAGAGACAACTTTTAGGAACGTCTCTTTTATTGAAGTTACTAATATTTTTTTATTTTTTGGTAATAATCAATTTTGGTTTTATTTTCGAATTTTTCTTGCCATGGAAATCGCTATTTACCTCTATTGTCCGAGCGCGCGCTTTTTCAAAGTATAATCTTAACTTTGCGCTTTTTTGTGATCTTGCGTAAGAACTATCAAAACCCCCTACCAAAACAAGGAACTACCAAGACAAGGGGTAAGAAAAAATAAGACATGGTCGAATTGGTCGACCCCCCTCCCTCCCTAAATCGTCTTACGTAATAAATGAATGGTCCCCTAGCTGAGCGATGGATATCGTAATAGAGCCATACCAAAGCGGAGATGGAGGGACGACCTAGATGTTTATCACGTGAGATGGCAGGAGCTCGCGTTGAATAGGCAAGAGTGGAGCAAGAGAGGAGAGGCCTTTGCCCAGCTGAGGGACACCAAAGCGGGTTAGTAAAAAATAAAAAAAAAACTAGCTGATGTCCGCGGCTTCGCACCCGCTGTATTTTCCCGTAAGAAAGAGATATTTTCCCGAAGTAAAAAGTAGCCTATTTCACTCATGCATGTATACATATAAACCTTCCTCATAAATCACTCTATCTATTGAAAAATACCGCATCAAAATCGGTTGCGTAGTTTCAAAGATCTAAGCATGCATAGGGACAGACAGACAGCGGGAAGCGACTTTGTTTTATACTATGTAGTGATGTTTTTTCAAAGCTTCAGATCTTCTTCGTACTGAAATAAGTCGCTGCTTTAATTTGCGAACTCTACCATTTTCATGTCATTTCATACATTAATTCGAAAACATATGTGCTCAATCGTAAAGTGTTCACGGTTTGATAATACCTGAAGGGTCCACGGAAAGAACATGTCTAGTCACCTTTTTGAAAATTGAGATTTCAATCCCAAAATGTAGAGCTCACAAATTACTATAACTTACCATTGAATTAAAAATGGATATCTGAAAACAATATTTTTTTTTCACTTTTAAGGAAATGGTTACCATAGTAATTGTTCGTGATGACTAACGTTCAAACCGCTGCTATAACTCAGAAAGTAGCTTAGGTGACTAGACATGTTCTTTCCGTGGACCCTTCACCTAGTTTGTTACACAAAGTAAAAATCCGTATTACTACGGTTTTTATCTTACGCCTAGCAACACCAATCTCTCCTCGGTCCGTATATAAGGGTGGCAACTCGCAAAAAGCAAGTATTCTGTCCCTAACTGGGAGACAAGCAACTAGTCAGTGTACAGACAGTCACCTTAATTTTTTTGTGATAGTTTTCGGTGATTACAAAAGGTACGTCCATTTAATTGTGCTTGCTGTTTTGACCCAAAATGTTTTTTTTTTTGGGTACAGACCCTTAATGACTACGATTGTCATTTTTAAGCCCAAACAATAATAGTTTCTAAATATTTTTTTTCGGAACTGGAATTTCCAGTGTAACAATAAATTATATCTTTAAAAAAATCTGTTTGTCCGTGTTATGCTGAGGCCACACTAGCGGCTAGCGTCAATGCCCAATAGCGCGATAATTATCGCGTTGCCAAATTTTGTTCAAATTATTGTCAAATTATCGCGTTAAGTCGTGGCTACACCTACGGTTATCGTCCATTATCGCGATAATTAATGGCATTTCTCGCTAGTGTGGCCCAGGCATTACAAAAAACTTAGACGATAGTTGAACATGCGTTAAACAAAGTGCTAGTTCATAGAAAGCACGTATATAACGTAAAGGACTAGCTTCAGGATCAAAGGTGTAGAAATAAAATCCAGTAATTCGTTACTTCGTATATTCCGTGTGCTTTGCTTAACGGTCAGCGCCCGAATGCCTCGCCCAACCGATGCAAGGGTGGGCATCAATACAAATGAATCAATTGACCATCCCAATTATGATTCAGTATTTCATACAAATATTATTAATGTTACCAGCTATCACTATACAATAAAATACTTAATATTTCTAAATATTACTATGTATTAGACTTAAATAGTACATCATTGGATCATAATCCATCTCGAATCAAAGCTACGTCTATTCAATGTGTCTATTTAATCAAGTATTACAGTTATGTATACATATTTTATCAATATATATATTATTACTTATTAGTAGGCTTACAGCTCGGCCTTCCTGTAATAAGCGAGTCCCTTCGCTTTTAGTAAGTAGTATATAAAGAACAGAACAGAACTTACTGATAAGCTGGTTTTAAATAAATCACTAAATCTAACGGCTTTACTTATTAATATTTAATTAGTTACATTTATATTTCACTAGCTACTTAAAATTACACACATAATAATAAATGAGAACATTCTTTAACTTTTCATTTTATTTTATAATTACGTAAATATTAATCGAATAGACTTCTATTAAACATTAATTGAATGCGCGTAATATTATAAGCAAACCCTACTACTAATTAAGCTAAACTATTTAACTAAACTAAGCTATTCAAGAGAGATAGAGAGAATTGAATTATCACGTGTGTAGTATGTGAGTATAAGCAAAACTTTATAATTTAAATGAGCACGGTAATGAGCATTTAGTCACTATCAGAATTGTCGTCACCACTACTTTCTAGGTCTCTGTTAAAGTGCAACCACGGTTGTATTTTATCTACTGCCACTATCGCTTCGTAACGGCGGTTATTTTTTCGTGACAACGGCGTGTCTTCGATAACGTACCTATCGTTGGGGAGAGCTTTTAGAACGCGGTATGGCCCCTGAAATCTAGCAGCTAGTTTTTGAGACTGTCCATCATGAGCAGGCTGCCGCTCTACACGCACTGAATCTCCTTCCGAGTATAGTTTTGCTGGCTTTCTATGACTATTAAATCTTTCTCGATCTTTAGTTTGTGTTTTTATTATTTCCTCCCTAGCTTCGTTCCTCATTTCTACTAGATCTTCCCCGGACGTTACGTTAACAGTGTCTTCTAATACTGCCCCTAAAATCCCTTCACTTTTACACCTAACGTTAAGACCAAAAAGCAATTCTGATGGAGTCTTTTGGGTTGTTTTGTGTGTTGTAGTGTTTAGTCCTAGTTGAATGTCTATCACGTATTCATCCCAAGATTTTTCGTCTTTCCCGTGAGTAGAGGTCGATAGTGCGTCTAATATGGTTCTGTTAAAACGCTCTACCTGGCCATTTGCTCTTGGTGTCGCGACTGCGTTTACGATGTGTTTGATGCCATATGACGTTACGAATTCCTTAAAAGCCGCACTTGTAAAACTGGTGCCTTTGTCGGTGATTAGACGAGTTGGAGCTCCAAAGTAACTGACGTATTCTTTAAGAACTCTGATCGTCGTCGTAGATTTGGTGTCTCTAACTGGTTTAGCGTTAATATACTTCGTAAACCCGTCTACTATAACAAGTAAGTAACAATTGCCCTTTTTGCTTTTTATAAATGGTCCTAGGTGGTCTGCATGAACCGTGTGAAAGGGTATACTCGGTTTATTTATGGGGTGAAGTTCGCCCTCACGTTTCCCGCCAGGTGTTTTGTGATGCGAGCATTCTAAGCAGGAGTGTAAAATAGGGTGCCCAGAAATGAGAGATAGGGTGTTTTTTGGTAGCTTATAATTCGAAGCCGATTGCTCGGGAATAGACAGACATACTCTCAAACCTTAACTTATATACATAACATATACTAGCGCCACACAAGTTGTGAGTGAAATTAGAACTACTGAGGTGATTGGTTGTCAATCAGGCATCAATTGTTATTACTTAATTAGCAAGCCATCTAGTTCGGCAAATACATTGTAGATGGCGCTGTAGGTATTAAACATGCTACGGCCCTAGGCCCTTAGGTACAGGATATAATATTAATCGTGATAACTTAATACAGTAACCTAATAAATTCCTAAATAGCTTCTAATTCTGAGTTTACTTCAACTTAGTTACTAATTCTATGTCTCAAGATTATCTGTTTACAGATATTTTTACTACTATAGTAATAATTAAACAATATAGGAGTAGGTTTAGCCATTTCCAACCGAACTGAGATTGAAAGGTTTACAAAATTGGACCATGTTAAATTTACTTATGTTTTAAATATAGGGTCCTCAAATTATAATAAAGTTCGTATCAATTCAATCGGATTGGAAAGGGCTATGCTATATAACTTAAACTGACAAGTACTTAAACAGGAAAGGATTTACTTTAAGTACTTGGAAATTACGTTACTTGGAAAGAGCTATGTAAATAAATTAAACTGACAAGTACTTAAATAGGAAAGAATTTACTTAACTTGGTACCTACGCTTTAAATGAAACTCGCAAATTTTATCCTTTATTTCTCACACAGGTAGAATGGACGTTAATTTAATACATTGCAAACTTATGTCTATGTATATCTAATCGCTTAGGTATATAGAACGGACGTTAAATTGAATATATGACTAACTTATGCCTAGAATTATTCTAATCAACATCGTCAATCGGGAGAACACAAATCTTATTAAACGCGCGCTTGATAGTTGTTCGCTGCGTCTTGATAGTTGCCACCCGCGTGATGCCATCTCGTCCGTCGTGGCACTCGGTGATGCGCCCCAGCCGCCAGTGGCACGGCGGCAGCTGGTCGTCCTTGATGAGCACTACAGTGCCCACTCTGAGGGCAGGTCCCTTCGCGGCCCGCCACTTCGTGCGCTGTTGCAGGTGTCCGATGTAGTCGCGCGCCCATTGCCGCCAGAAGTCGCGTCGCATCTGCTGGATTTGTTGGAAACTTTTTAGCATGTGTACGGGAACGTCTTGATAATCGTCGTCTGGGAGGTCTGTCTGAGCCCTACCGATCAGAAAATGAGCTGGCGTGAGGATGGGAATGTCATCGGAGTCTGAATCAGATACAGGTACTGGACAGAGGGGACGGGAGTTCAATATGCCTTCAATTTGAGTTAAGTAGGTTAAAAATTCCTCATAGGTTAAAAGTGCCTGACTTACAATTCGCTTAAGGTGAAACTTACAACTCTTCACTGCCGATTCGGCGAGGCCCGACATGTGAGGTGTATAAGCAGGTATGAATTTCCATGTGATACCTTCGTTAGCGCTAAAGGTCATTAGGTCATTTGAAGAAGTATGCAAACATTTAAACAGCTCGGTTAATTCGTTATTAGCCCCAATAAAGGTAGTGGCATTGTCACTTACCAGTACTTGGGGTTTACCTCTACGTGCAATAAATCTACGTAGGGCCGAGATAAATGCTTGTGACTCCAAGCTCGTTACCAACTCGATGTGAATTGCCTTAGTACTGAAACACACAAAAATACAAATATAACATTTATAACATTTGTAGCCACGGCCTCTCCGATCCCTTATGGCAAATGGACCCGCGTAATCAATTCCCGTTGTATCGAATGGGTAAGATGGAGTCACTCGTGCTAAAGGTAAGTTACCCATTACTGGTTCAGTTGTCTTTGGATTAGCCCTGAAGCATTTTACGCACTCATGCACTACTTTAGTCGCTAGACTCTTACCATGTGTAGGCCACAACCGCTCGCGTAATGAAGACAGCAACAACTGCGGCCCGGCGTGGAGTAAACGTTCATGTTCGTTTTTAAGTATGAGTTTTGTGAGTATGTGTTTATGATGTAAGATAGCTGGATGTTTCTTGTCGTGGTCATACAACGAGTTACCTAAGCGCCCTCCTACTCGCATTAATCCATTTTTAATGAAAGGTCTCAAACTCAATATATTCGATTTTTTTGGAATAGGTTTATTTTGTTGTAGTAATTTGTACTCATTAGGGAACGATTCTATTTGTGAATATTGTATTAATTTATTAATTGCATTATTTAATTCGTTAACCGAGAGTGGGCCCGCGAGTTTATTATTCATTGATTTTAAATTATTTATATATCGTAACACGTATGCAAAGACTCTTTTTAATTTGGTGTCACTCGAGTACTTAGCGATTAAATTGTGTATTAGCGAGTTAGATTGTTGTTCAACTATCGTACTACACCAAATTTTCGATTCATATTCGGTTTTTTCGTCCACTGCACGTAATGTCTTTTTACATGGCCACTCTGAGCGCGGCTTTTGAAGCCATGTACAGCCTTGCCACCACATTGAACAGCGGGCTAGCCCTGCTGCGGGCAGCCCACGGGTTATTAAGTCTGCGGGGTTATCGTGTGTACCAACCCAGTGCCAATTACCTATTTCAGTTAAACCTTGGATTTTTTCTACCCGATTGGCTACGAAGCATTGTAAATTAGTTGGCTGGTTCTTTATCCATGCTAAAACAATGGTTGAATCTGACCATAAATAGACTGACTTAAGATCAATTTTAATCGCATTTTTAACTTTATTATAAAGGGTGGCTAACAGTACCGCTGCTCGTAATTCGAGTCTTGGTATTGTTTCTTTTCGTGCGATTCTCGATTTAGAACACAATAAATGCACCACTATATTACCGTGTTTATCTGTCGATCGTAGGTAAATAACTGCTCCGTAGGCAGTTAATGAGCTATCTGCAAACCCGTGCAACTCAACTTCTGTACAATTATGAACAACAACATGACGCGGTACCGACAACATGTTAAGACTAAAAATATCCTTGTAAAACAACTTAAATTCTTCGGTTAATAATTTTGGTAGTACTTCGTCCCACCCAGTCTTATCGGTAAAAAGTCGTTGAATAAAGATTTTACCCGTAATTAGCACTGGAGTCAGCAATCCGAGTGGGTCAAAAATGGACGATAAAATCGACAATGCCCTTCGTTTCGTTAACTGATCTTCTATCGGTTGGTGTTTGAATGCACATATATTAGGTTATCGTTAACTTGACACCAAGCGAGACCCAGTACCTTACTTGAACTATCCCCAAATGATATAGGTGTATTTGTGTTTGTGTTGGCTGTACTTACCTCATTTAATATCGCCTGTGAGTTAGACTTCCATTTTCGGAGCCTAAAATTTGCACTCTGTAAAATAGAATCGATCTGTTTTACTGTATCCGCCATTTTGATTTCATCATTACCACTGTAGATCAAATCGTCCATATAAAATCCCGTGGAAATCGCTATTGCTGCATCTGGAAATCGTATTTTGTTATCATAAGCAAGCTGTAGTAAACAACGCGTAGCTAGGTACGGTGCGCATTTAAGACCGAAACTCAACGTATTGAGCGCATAAATACCTATAGGTTGGCCGGGGTTTTCTCGCCACAAAATGCATTGCAAATGGCGTTGTTTATGATTCACATAAATCATACGGTACATTTTTTCTATGTCCGCACAAACAACAAATTTATTCACTCGAAATCGTAATAATAAATTTGTCAATTCATCTTGATTGATATTACCTTTATATTGAATGTCATTAAAAGATAGTCCAGTATCGGTTGGGCAAGACGCGTCGTAGACTATTCTAATAGGGGTGGTTTGTTTCTCGTAATTAATTACCGCGTGGTGGGGCAGAAAATTAACATAGGCCTCCAGTGGGCCTTGTAGCCTCGTCATGTGGCCTGACTGTTCAAATTCGCGCATGAAATGTGTATAACGTTCTTTAAAATCGGTATTATGTGCAAATTTTATTTCTAATTTCTTTAATCTTTTGTAAGCAATGTGTCGTGATTTCCCCAGTACAGAAGGGTCCTTTTTTAAGGGAATAGTCACTAAAAAATTACCATCAGTCGTTCGTGAGTGTGTTTGAAATATCTCCTCACATTGGAACATCTCATCATCTGGTAATTTGACACATTCTAGCTCTCCCCTGTCCCATAAACTACCTATTAAGTCATTATTAGGTTTGTTTTCGTTTATTACAAAATTGCAGCTTAGTGATGTGCTCGGTTGTGCTAGTGTGAGTGGACCCGAAACGATCCAGCCGAAACGAGTTTTTTGTAATATCGGTAAGCCCTTGCCCAGCCTATACTGACCTACGCACAAGATATTGTAAAATTGTTCTGCGCCTAAAATCATATCTATCTCGCTTGCCCTATAGAAATGTTCGTCAGCTAACTTGTATCGAGTTGGAATATTCAAGGGGTTTACGTTACTCACTTGCGGCAATTTGCAAAGAGTAGGTACAATAAAACAAGAAATATTGGTCGAGTACGTCTCGTCGCGAGACTGTACCTTTAAATTACAAAAATGTCTTATCTCGGTCAAACTATTGTTAAATCCACGCACCTCCATATTTATATCGTATTTAGGTAAATTAAGTTTTTCGAACGCTCGTTGCGTTATTAAATTCGACTGAGAACCGGAATCTAAAAGTATTCTCAAAGTGTGAGATTGGGTATTGTTATTAACGCGTACGTTAACTAATGCTGTCGACAAGATTACCGACTTATGTATGAGCTGTTCCTTACTTGGTTGTACAAGTGAGGTGTTAGTTACAAAACTACTACTAGGTTTAGGGTTCGGTGGTGGTTCGGTATTTTGTTGTGAATGGGTTTGGTTCGGTTGAAATTTAAATAATGTCGTGTCCTTCGGTACGTGATGTGTTCGTGGTGTAAATGTAGGATCGTGTAATAAGGTATGGTGCTTACCTTTGCAGGTTCTGCATCGGCTGGCTCGGCAGTTCTGGATCGTGTGATTAGTTCCCAGGCAATTAAGGCATAACCTTAACCCTTTAATAGTGCGAGTGCGAGCTTCTATGTTCAGGGCTAAAAACTTAGGACATTGGTTTATATAATGTGATTCCTTACAGTTCGGGCATCGATTAGCGGGGCTACCTCTCGGGCTCGGTTGAGTTGTGGCTAAAAATGTTTTCCTCGTGGCACCGCTCCGCTTATCTTCGGTTGATGAATTTGCATTTAGTGTGTCTAGTAGGTCCGCGCGCGCTCTTAAGAATGACTTGAAGTCCTGCAAAGTAGGTAAATCTTTTGAGCTGACTTTTTCTTCCCATTTTCGCTGTAGGGTGGGCTCGAGCTTGGAGGACAAAAAAAATATAATTAATAAGTCCCAGTTCTCAATATCAACATTTAACGCTTTAATCGTTCGTAAATGTTTGGAAATATTATCTAAAAGGCCCCTCAATGCTGTAGGAGTCGCATGTACTATATCCACATTGAATAACGCTTTCAAGTGGTTGCTAATAATGATTCTGGGATTATTGTATCGTTCGCATAATAATTTCCAAGCTAAATCATAACTATCCTCGTTGTACTCCAATGACGCAATGACCTCTAGCGCACTACCCTTAAGACACGTTCGTAAATACTTATATTTTTGAATCGGCTTTAATTTACTATGATTAATAATTGCATCGAACGTATCACGAAACTCAATCCACTGCTTTATATCGCCTTCAAAGTTAGGTAAAACTATCTCTGGGTATTTTATGCACTCGTCGATTTCTGACCTACTCTCTTCCCTTCTAGAAGGTTCGGCTGCCTCTGAAGGTTTTTCCTTCGACAGACGCCCCATCGCCGAGGAAACAGCCTTATAGTAATCGGTTTCAAAGGCTTCTCTAGCTAACAACTGTTCCTCATAATCTGCGCTCAAGGTTTCAATTTCGTCCTGACAAATCTCAAAGTCATTGTAAACTAATTTTATTTTATTCGTTCGCATTTCCAAATCTATTAGCTGATCTGCAAGGAGTTTAGTTTTGCTAAGGGCGTCTAAATATTTTTTATACAAAGTAAGCTTACCCTTACACACACCTCGTGTTTTCTTTAAACTTTGTAAATTTCTAGACTCTAATTTAGTTGGAGATTCGTCTTCGCTACTAGACATTTTATTTTAAAAGGGAAATAGAACAGGTGGAACACAAAAGGAACAAAGGAATTTGCCAACTCACGCGATCGGTAGGTACTTAGCCTCCACGTTGTGATCCCCTCGGCTGCTCGTGCTGTGGGTTTCTCTTCGTAAACCCTGGATACCTATTACCACTTCTCTTCTTTTGTCGGTTACAGTAGGTGGAAATGTGGTGATGTGGTGGCGGCGTGGTTGCAAGTTATCCGATTTTATCTATACAATCGTGGCTCCTTGACGCTCGATTCTTCTTAATTATTATTCTCTCACTTCGTAACACCTCGTCTGAGTATATATTTGAGTTCCTTCAAAGTATATACTTAAATTCTTCCACGTGCGTGTTTCTCTGATGTGCAGTCCGTCCGTGATGATACCTAGCGCTGTGGAATCGTAGACCTTTCCGCGATGTAATAAAATGCCTACACTACGCTACGAACGGGGAATTTACTTTCCCTGACTGCTAAGTATACTAGATAAAATAAAACTAGGGGTCACCATGTAAAATAGGGTGCCCAGAAATGAGAGATAGGGTGTTTTTTGGTAGCTTATAATTCGAAGCCGATTGCTCGGGAATAGACAGACATACTCTCAAACCTTAACTTATATACATAACATATACTAGCGCCACACAAGTTGTGAGTGAAATTAGAACTACTGAGGTGATTGGTTGTCAATCAGGCATCAATTGTTATTACTTAATTAGCAAGCCATCTAGTTCGGCAAATACATTGTAGATGGCGCTGTAGGTATTAAACAAGGAGGAAACGTATTTCTTCACAAACCTTCGCATCTTAGCAAACCAATAATTTTTACGGATGCGTTGGAGAGTCTTGTCAAAGCCACAATGACCAACATCATCGTGGTTCATTTTAAGGATTTGGAAACGCACTCCTTTGGGCACAAGCCACTTTATTTCGTCGCCAAAAATGCGATATACCCGACCGTTTTTCACCTTATAATTTTTGTGTATGTCCATAATCTGTTCTGAATCCGGATCGGATAAAACTTCCTTTATCCTTTTTACTTCGTCGTCAGCGGACTGTACGGTGACAATCCAGTCTTGCTCAGCATTCTCGATGGTCAAAACATCTAGACACAATGGCGATTCCATTCCACTGTCTCCGACTGGATTGCGACTCAGAGCGTCAACATGCGGCATACGCGATCCCGGCCTGTACTCGATGGTGCAGTCAAACTCCTGCAACTGTATCCACCATCGGGCAATTCGGGGAATTAGATCGCGCTTGATTAAAGTTGATCGCAATGCGTCGCAATCAGTGAAGACCTTAAATGGGACACCGATTAGGTAGACCCTAAATCGGTTAAGCGATGCCACCACTGCCAATGTCTCTAGGTCATAAGAATGGAGCTTGCATTCCTCTGCATTAGTTTTACGACTGAAATATGACACGGGTTGGTAAACCCCATTTGAATTAGCTTGAAGCAAGATACCGGCTAAGCCTTCTTTACTGGCATCCGTATGTAGTTGGGTTTCGGCCTGGTGGTCGTAGAGTGCCAAAATGGGTCTTTCGGTTAACATACCCTTTATGTGGTTGAATGCTTGGTCTTGCAGCTCACCCCACTCCCATTTCGTGTTTTTACGCAATAAATCTGTCAAGGGCGCTGCTAACATAGCGTAATTCTTAATGAAGCGCCTAAAATAACCTGACAGACCGAGAAACTGCCTAAGCTCATGTTGATTCCCAGGTTTCGGGAACTTGTCCACTGCTTCGATCTTTCGGTGACCAGGCCGAATTCCATTAGAATTCACCTCGTATCCGAGAAAGTCGATTGTGTCGAGGAAAAAATGGCACTTGCTCATTTTCAAAGTAAGCCCACCCCTTTTCAAAAGCCCTAAGACCTCCTCTAATCGTTGTAGGCCCTCAGTAACGTTTTTAGCTGGAATAAGGACGTCATCCATATACACGATAGCGTATTTAACCTTTGCCTCTTGTAATATTTTATTGATCGTACGTTGGAAGACCGAAGGCGCATTTACTAAACCGAACGGCATACGGTTATACTCGAATTGGCCATCCGGCTTTACGAAGGAAGTTTTATGTCGCGATTGCTCAGCGATAAGTATTTGGTAATACCCAGAGGCCAAATCGAGTGACGTAAAAACCGTGTTACCCGCCAGTTGATCGAGTTGGTCTTCGATTCGCGGCAGAGGATAGTGCTCCTTTTTCGTCTTACGATTCAACGCTCGATAATCGACGCATAAGCGCTTATCCCCTGTTTTTTTTTGCACCAACACGATCGGACTGGCGTATGGAGATGTGGACTCCCTAACTATACCGTGCTCGACCATCTCCTGTATCATATTCCTAACTAGGGCACGGTCAGCGTAAGACATTCGGTACGGTCGATAGACTACCGGTTCCGCATCTTCTAGCTCTATCACCATTTCAGTCAAATCTGTGAACCCCAAATCATGGAGGCCACTCGAAAAGCAGTCGTTGTATTTACTCAGTAATTGTTTTAATTTCATCAGTTCCTCCTGAGTCAGGTTACTGCCATGGTTAAGGTTATCATTCATCTGAGTTTCACAGATTGAGACATTACAAGAATTTAATACGTAACTTGAACCCCCTAATTCTTTGGTATTGGCATAAACACGCGCTAAAAGAGTTCCGCCTTTAAGCGTAACCACACTGGGCGACGCATTATGAATCAATAGTGCGCTACGTCCACCCTGTACCTCATACTCGCCCTGCAGGAGGTAATACTCATTACCTTCCGGACCCCTGATAGAACCATTTACATAAACTTTACAGTCCGTGCTAGGTTTCGTAGTAACTTGAACTGCGCGCAACGTATTTGGGTGGATCTCGACATCTTTGCTCGTCACTAGTTGTTTTTTATTACATGGAATTTGTGTGAATATAACTGCAGTTGGAGTTTTTGTAATAATAATGTCCGGTTTTTCAGTGAAAGAGTGTCCTAACAGGACCGACCGGCTGATAACCGAGTCATCTACTACATACATATTGATAGTCTGTTTTATATTCTGGACTTCAACTGAAACTGTCGTCATACCTACCGGGTGGGTCAGATTAGAGCCTATACCCCTGAGAACGGGTAAGTCCTCTGGTACTACTATATCCAAATTAAACTCTCTAGCTTTTGACAGCTTTATAAGCGAGCACTGACTCCCCAAGTCCAAATGGCAATCTATTGTCGTTCCGTTTACCTTAACGCAGATCATGTATTTAGCGGTTAACTCTTCTGCTACACTTAACTGCGCTACCTGTTTTTCATTATTATCTTTAACTCGGTTTACGTCTCCCTCACGACTTTTATTAAATTTATTCCTAAAGCAATGAACGGATAAATGACCCGATTTATCATAGGTAGTGCATTTAGCTGGAGGTTTGTCGCATTTAAAACTGGGATGACCAGTTTGATCACAATTATAGCAAGTCATCTTTGTAACGTCTGGCTTTGAGCCACCGGATTTAGTACTAGGAATGGTATTCCGCCGATCGTTTCTGAATTTCGAGGAGGATTCTTGATTGTCGCGGCTATTTCCTACTTTAACCGTCCTAAAGTATTTTAAAACCTTTTCCGGTTCGGAAAATCGCGCCGCTTGAGCTCCTACCTTAACGGCCCTATCGTCAACACCATGCAATAGACAATCTACAGCCTCACGGCCGTAAATCTTACACCTATTTAATAGGTTGATTTTTGCGTAATAATAATGGTCAAGAGATTCTCCGTATCTCACTCTCTTAGCAAGCATTTCGGTCAAAAGTTCAGCGTAATCATCGCGGGTTGGAAAAGATTCAATCAACTTTTTCTTCCACTCGGGCCACGTGAACATCATGGTAGGTAGGCTTTGATACCAAGAACGAGCTAACCCGGTTAACTTAGGTAAAGCGTAGTGAATAATCTCTTTATCCTCCCAGGCATAAATTTCGGCGCACTCTTCTACCTTCGTTAACCAGGTCAAAATAGTTTGTTCCCTTGACATGGGGTCAAATTCGGGGACGATGTTAGTATTAAAAGTCATCCTCGGCTTATCTGAACTTTTGACCGATTGCAGAACTGACAACAATTTATCTAGTATAGTACCTGTACTAGAACTATCGCCTTTACACTGCTTAGAGCTAGATGGTTGCGAATCATCCGTGTCTCCCGATGAACTTCGCCTCCTTTTTCTATTGCCCCGAGATATCGTACGCCTCTCATCGTCACGTCTAGGGGACCGCCTGCGTGGACGCCTTTCTCCGCCTCCCTCGTGGCCCTCGGATCCCGCGCTCGGCGACCGCTCATGTACCAGGCTATCCGGGGTCCGCAAAGACCTTCCCGCAGTTCCTCTTAAACGAGTTATTTGACACTCCCTGTCTAATACGCTCGTTTCGTTACGACCGACCTCGGTATCGCGCACCCGCGATACCCCTGGTCGTTCTGAACCATATTTCCTTACTGACCTGCCTTCACTCACACGTCTGAGTTCTCCAGGCCAGCTTGCATGACTAGGCGCTCTCCGCCTTAGGTCCAGTGCCTCCCGACCCTGACCCTCACACCTGGGTACACCTGGGTCTACACTGAACCTCTCATAACTCGGGTCTCGACCCTCTCGGTCTTCCCGATCCATAGTTGAAAGCTGAAACCGACACAACACAGCTTAGTAGACCGTCGCTATGCTATTGCATTTTAATAAATTAAATCACGCAGTTTTACACTTCGTGAGTACTTTGACGATGATGATGTTTACATCTCAGTTTACTATTAGTAGGCACATTCCAAATAATCTATTCCGTCGATATACCAGAATAATTAGCAAACACGGTTATTGTACATCGAGTAGACGTTTGTCTATCCAGTGAGGCATAAAAGTACAAGACATGAGTACAAGACATGGTATACGCTGTATGCGACAAGATGAGAAGAAAAATCAAACTCAGAAATAACAGGAAATAAAAACAAAGAAGTATAATTTTAACTGACTTACAATAAATAATACGCCTCGTACTCGTTCCGTTATTGTTACACGAGATATCAACAGATGAAAAGTTATATGTTAACTAGCTTTTAAAATATTTAGCACTATTATTTTAAACTAGCTTTTGCCCGCGGCTTCGCTCGCGTGTACCATGAGTATTCCAAAGAACCAAGATATCAAGCAAGCAAGCATACAGGCAAGCAAACAAGCATGCAAGCATGCAAGCAAGCATGCATGCAAGCAAGCATGCATGCACGCAAGCAAGCAAGCGTGCAAGAAAGCATGCAAGTAAGCGATCAAGCAAGCCCGACTAAACTTCAGGTAGATACGGTCCTTTACAGTATTTCTTTATATACAATGTTTTTCACTAAGTATTCGAAAGCGGGCACTAAAATAACCAGGTTTGTTAATAATATAAAACCTATTATTAATTTCCCCTGTCTTGCATTAGGTATAATTCAATGTTTTCTTACCTTCTACGGAAACTTGAGTAACACGAAGCGCTGTGTACCTACTTAGCATTGATATTATACATATTGTAGTATTTTGTTATGGTGTTGTGTGACCTAACCGTTAAGGAGTTATACCTTCCATCATCAGCTCATCTGAATAACCAGAAAGAATACAACTAAAGGTCTATACGTGCATATGATATTTAAAGAAACTTCCTATAACTCCTAACCGTTAAGGAGTTTAACCTTCCATCATCAGCTCACCCGGATAAACTGAAAGAATACAACTATCGGTCTATACGTACCTATAATATTTGAAAAAATATCCTCAACTCCTAACCGTTAAGGAGTTTTACCTTCCATCATCAGCTCATCTACATGAGATGATGTCTACCAGACGCAAACACTTAAATAGCTTGAGAAAATATATGAAAAACGTAATGCGTGCCTACAAAATTTGAGGGTTGCCCTCGATTTCCCTAAGATCCCGACATCAGATCCTGATTTGGTGACAATGGAACCATCTCAGGAGTATATTGTATTCTTTCGAATAAAAAAATAATTTTTATAATCGGTCCACAATTGACCAAGAAATCGGCGAACATTGATCAATTATAACTGAAGATACACATTGCCGAACAAAATCCCCTTCAAAAAATGTCCGAACTTTTTTATTTGTTTGCATAACAATTAAAATCATCACCTACACATAAATTTGAACCTAGACTTTACTTCATTACAGTCGAATTTCGGTTGACACTTGACAGCTAAACTTGACAATTTCACGCAACGTACTGAGAAAAAAGAAGGCCACTTTTATCAAAGTGGCGCTCATTTGGCTCGGACATTTTCGGGCGCGCGACTGTGGATCTACAGTTATAATTGATCAAAGCCTACATAAAAAAATACATGAAGTGGAATGCATGTAATCTCCTCCTTTTTTTGAACTCGGTTAAAGAGCCCTTTGCGGCCTATTTACAGTGTGAACTTATGAATTTTGAAATTTTAGCTTTCTAAAAACCAGTAAAACGCAAAATCCCGTTTTTTCCCGTTCCCGTAAGAATTTCGGGAAATGCTTTCTTAGTGCCCACTTGCCAAATTTCGTCTTTCTACGACCCGTAAAACAAAAAATCCCGTTTTTTTCCCGTTCCTGTGGGAATTTTTGAAAGTCCTCTCACAATGCTCCTCTACACTCCCCAAGCAACCTACATGCCGAATTCAGCTTTCTACAACCAGTAAAACGAAAAATCCCGTTTTTTCCCGTTCCCGTGGGAATTTTGGAAATTCCTCTCTCAATGCTCCTCTATACTCCCTAAGCAACCTACACGCCGAATTTCAGCTTTCTATGACCAGTAAAACGAAAAATTCTGTTTTTCCCGTTCCCGTGGGAATTTTGAAAAGTCCTCTCTCAATGCTCCTCTACACTCCCCAAACAACCTACATGCCGAATTTCAGCTTTCTACGATCACTAAAACGAAAAATCCCGTTCTTTCCCGTTCCCGTGGGAATTTTGTAAAGTCCTCTCTCAATCCTCCTCTACACTCCCTAAGCATCCTACATGCCGAATTTCAACTTTCTACGACCAGTAAAACGAAAAATTCCGTGTTTTCCTTATCCCGTGAGAATTTCCAAAAATCCTTAAAACAGTTTTTTACTATTATAATTACCTACTTCTATGTCAAACTTGAAGAGTCTAGTAATTATAGTTCATAGGATCCCGTTGAACTGAATATATAAATCCCGTTTTTTCCTTATCCCATGGGAATTTTGAAAAATCCTGAAATTAATGTTTTAATTAATATAATACCTACTTGTGTATCAAATTTGAAGAGTCTAGTTATTATAGTTACTGAGATAGGGTCACTCGGAATCGAATTTATAAATCCCATTTTTTCCCGTTCCCGTGGGAATTCCCAAAAATCCTTCCTTAGTGGATGCCTACATTGTATTAGGTATCTATGTGCAAAATTTCAAGTCTCTAGATCCAGTTGTTTGGGCTGTGCGTTGATATATCAACAGTCATTTAGTGTATTTAGACATTTCAACCCCATCGCACCCCATCCAGGGAGATGGTATTTTACGTCCGCCACGTCGGATTTTAAAACCGTTGTTGTTTTCATAACCAGCGACCCGATAAACCACAGAAACAACACCCATGTTGATTTTCAGACTTTGTTACCCCTTTCCCCCCTTTTAGGGGTTGAATTCTCAAAAAACCTGAAACACGTGTTTACTCATTTACCATTAGGAGTTCTTCTGTGAAGTTTCGAATAAAATAGTCGAACTAATCTTGTTTCCTTATACAAACTTTGGACCCCGTTTTCACCCACTTAGGAAGTGAATTTTGAAAAATCCTTTCTTAGTGCACCCCTAGACCTTATAAGGAATCTACATGCCAAATTTGGAATCTCTAGGCCCAGTAGTTTGGGCTGTGCGTTGATATGTCAGTCAGTCAGTCAGTCAGTTTCTTCTTTTATATATATAGATAACTAAAAACGTTTTGAATCCGTTAAAGATGTTGTTTCAATAATGTAAAGTACAACTCACTTAAATAAGGAACTACTCTCCGACACGAAAATAAATCAAAGAATGGCTAACCCGCCATTGACCCTCAGTTTTATACACACCAAAACCCCCAAAAAAAAAGGCAGAACGTGCTCGACGCCGATTGGCAGATGTATCCAGTTCGTAAAACCGGCGGCGCGACCGCTCCCTGTGGTGCCCCGCCTGACAAATGTCCTCCGGGAAAATCCCGGTAGCACAACGATACCCGTAGATGCCGCTTGACTAGAAGGTTGCCAACATACATATATTTTGTATAAATTCAGCAATTAGGCGCTAGGCACGTTTCGCTATAATCGCGTAGTCAGTTGAAAAGCAAAATTATTGAAAATTATTTTGTTCTATCTTCAACCCAAAACAACAACACAAAAAAAAAAATTAAGTTATTCTTTTAACGTTCAACATAAATTTAAGTTCGTAACATAATAGTCGCTGACGTTATCGGGTTGTTAATGTATTTATGTATAGATAATGTAAACTCTTTACTGTACAAGAAAAAAAAATAAGGAAAAGAACAAAGCACCATTGACCACCGCTGAAATAAAATAAATGTACAAAGGCAAATTTATTCTTGTTAATTACTGTCCATCCTTATAATAATAATTTCAATTATACAATCACACCAATTGGATTAACATAAGTGAATTACGACTTACGTTTTTCTTCTTCTTTTTGTAGGCGTAGTGCGAAAAATAAAGATATTTTCCGTTGATCCCACTTCTGAAGCTAAAGGACTAGCTTCAGGATCAAAGGTGTAGAAATAAAATCCAGTAATTCGTTACTTCGTATATTCCGTGTAAAAGAAACGCACATTACACAACCTGATAATCATTTATTCATGTATTACCCTATACTGAAGCACATACAAAGTAAGTAGGTATAATCTATGTATAACTAGCTATATCTGACTACCTACCGTAAGGAATACTGAAACTGAATTATTTACACAAAGGCCACGACTAGACACAGCAATTAAAGCAAGTAACTGGAACTTAATCTATGCTCAGGATTTTAAGGACACAATGAGATATATTTAAGCAATTTACGGTGTATAAAGTCTACAATTAGCAATCAAGGCTAAAATAGGAAATACGATACGATATATATAGATAAATTATAGCTATAGTATTACCACTTCGATACAAGTATTCTTACTCAACCGTTCTGGACGCTGGTCGAAGGCAAAGTGAGTGTTTTTGGTGTTTTCCCTCCTCCGTCACACTTCCGTTCGTTGGATAGAGGGCGCTGTCAGCTATTTCAGGTTAGCCAACCTACGCAAACCAACCGGAAACACCAGGGCGACAACATCCGGCCGTCCTGCTTACGTGTTCGTCCCCGAGCATCGTCCAGATCTCATGCAGGAGCTGAGGACAAAACATAAATTTGAATTGGTACATCTATGTAATACGTTGCAGGTGGCATTCTTTCACTGCTGTGGCTTGAACTGTGTAATGTTCAGATTACAAGTTGTGTATCACCACGTACGAGTACACCTTTAGGAAGTGGTGTTCACTGCGGATTCCCAAAGTTGAAGTGGCGTTCACTAAGGATTTCCAACTTCAAAGTGGCGTTCACTGCGGATATCCACTTCCTATTATTTTACACACTTAAAATACATACATATACGTCAAATGTTCGAGGCTACTGCATGAGATTAAATTCAGTTAGCAAACTTTGATAAAAAGTAACGGGGACCAAATTTCAACATTATACTTAAAAAAGTCATCACAACGGTAATTAAATAAGAATTTATAGTACCTTAGTGATTTTAGACGACAACATCTGGTTTCTCCTGGGAGTCAAAGACTGTTCCAAGGCTGATCCAAGGTTTCATGTTTTCAACGCATGCCACGCCGTTGTAGCGCTTGGAGGTCCTTTCAGCGCCTCTCATATCAGCAACCCTGTACCTGTCTTTACCAAGTACTTCAGTCACCTGAAATGGTCCTTTATACAGTGGCATCAGTTTTGTACTCTGTCCTTCGTTCGAGTGACTTGGTATTTTAAGTACTACCAAATCTCCTACTTCATAGCTCTGCGGTCTTTTGCGTTTGGCATCAAAAGCTAACTTCTGTCTTTCTGCGTCTTTCTTTATGTTGGAATCTACTAGATTCCTAAGCGCCGTTACGTCAACAGTGTTATCAACATTATCGTCATCAGTGATTCCGTCATTTCTCATTCAAATTCGATACCCGAAAAATACTTCACTTGGTACTGCAGCAGTAGTTTTATTGATTGTACTGTAACGTAATCGTTACACGGTCCTCTAAGTAAACAATTTTATACTACGATCTAATTATTTATAACTTAAAAATAACTTAAACTAACAAAAACTATGTACAATACTTAACAAAAGATCCTATAACTACGACAATATCAACAAACATTGCTTTAAAATTTGGCTAATAGAAAGTAGCAGGCGCACGGAGGTCAAGCGCTGTCACGGAGAGGGTCTCGCACGGCAGAGGGAAGAGGTCACTCATTTCTTTCCCGAAGCGGCGAGCGAACTAGACACCTCTGGACTTAATTCTTGTCACTATATTTTAATTCGTTTATTTTACATGAAACTACATCTAATTAAAACAGTAAAATACTTATTATGTGCATCGCTGCGTAATAAAATAAAAGTGAATCGAGTTTGCCCCGACCGGGTGAGTGTTGCAATTTATTACTAATATGAATCAGTAGATAGTTACTTTCATGCCTAATTTTACTTAATTATCATGTGTTTGGCTTGTTTCATTTCTTTGTTATTATAGCAATCGTCGCAGATAAATATTTGAGGAAACTAAATACCTGAGTTAATATTAGCTGAGTATTTTTCTACCCACTTGTCAAAAAATAATTATTATAATTTGGTTTTTAATTGTAATTATGAACTTAAACGTTCAATAATATCAAACCCCAGTTGCTTCTAATTTACTGTACCCATTTTTACCAAATTCTGTAATGATTATAGCAATTCGTTTACAAATTTTATTGTGACAAAATACTTCTTACCTACTAAGCTGATTTTGTATGCTGCTGCAACATCATTGATCACTATTTAATGCTTTTGGTAGTCATCCTGCAAGTAGTGCTTCCATCTTCACCTTCCGCCGGATGTTGCAGTCAGTAACGTGGAATCAGACTTTCCACTAAATTGCCAAAAATGGATATTTCAGGGTTTTTGGTACCAGCTGCGTTATCGTGTGCTCTGACCCGTCTCACCACTTCTGCTGACCTGCTTACGTCCCGGATCTACCCGTGACGTCACTGGACGCGCGCAACTACACGCCGCCGTCGCACTACAGGGAAGTGGCTGTCCAATAGGACGGTGTTAAGTGTTCACGGCTCACTCACTCTCATTCTCTCACTCTTTCTCTCTCATTCTTTTTATTATTTGTATTTAGACTCATTTAATCGCTAAATCTAAATTTCTTCTGAAGTTAGTGAATATCTAGAATCCACCCCCTGAGATCTTCTAAATTTAACGCTTGGCAATAATGTTGTATAATTAGTTATTTAAATTCAGAATAAACATTGTAAAATCATTCAGGTTGTTTCTATCACACCACACTAAAAAACCAAAGCGTTACAATGGCGCCACTTACGTAGGTATTTCACAGAGCCGTGTTCACTTGCACTTGTTTTAAGTATTTTGTAGTTATCTTTGGTGTTGGTTGCTTTAGCTATAAGTACAATCAGTTTATCACCAAAAATTGTGTCCTGTACTACTAATTCCGAATTTAAGAATTTAATTGCAAATATCGCAATTCTTACGGTTAATACTACACTAACCGCTGTTTTTTTTCTACAATCTACCCACATTTTTGGTGATACCACTTAGTAAATTTTAAGTTGATTATTGCGCTGGGAATTTTGCTTTCCTGCTTCTGATAATTATTGTTAACTGTTTTTAAATTGCAACACACATCTAGTCCGAGGTAAAATGTCCTATCCAATAAAATATCTTTCACTTCAAAAATCAGAACTTGAGTATGAGGTTGGTGTTAGAGGAGGTTCTACGGGAGAATCAGTTCAAGAACTTAGAAAACAAATAGTTAAATTAGCTCCAGTGCTACTACCGGAGGATATTTTAGAGTCTCATTTGGATCCAAGTGTTGATTTGTCGGAAGTTAAGGATACTTTAACTAAAATTAAAGAAAATTTAGACATACTTAAAGCTAAATTTGATAAAAATGTTTACTCTAGGACTGAAACAATGCTACATCATATTTACTATAGACTTATTAGAATTAATAGGGAAGAAGCTATAGAATCTGAATATAAAGAGTGCTCTCATACTTTCAAACAGAATTTTGGTCTTCTAAAAAATTTAAAAATGCAGGCACCTTCAACTTCATCGAGCACAGCTGAACCCCTATCTGATATTATCTCAGTTACTTGCGAAAAAAAACTAGTTTCTGATGTTGTCGGTAAACTGAGATATTCTGGTAAGACGTGTGTTAGGTCTTTTATACAAAAAGCTGAGGAGTTAATGATCACTAGAAGTATGCCTAAGGACAAGTTGCTCACTTTTGCGTTCGAGATATTTACGGACGATGCTCTTCATTGGTACCGGTGCATCAAAGATAAAGCTGAGACATGGGATGACCTAGTTAAGCTTCTCAAACAAGACTTTAGTCAAAGTGACTATGACTATCGTCTACTATCAGAGATTAGGATGCGTACTCAGGGTGAACATGAAAATATATCAATTTATATCTCTATAATGCATGGTATGTTCTCACGACTTACTAAAGAGCTATCAGAAGAAGACAAGTTAGATATATTACTACATAATATCCGTCCTACTTATGCCAGTACGCTAGCAGCATCTCCAAATATAACGACTATAGATGCTCTTAAAGACTTATGTCGCTGCTATGAAAATATTCAGTCTCGTACAGCACAATTTCACGAACCACCTAAAATAAATTCAGAGATGCTAGCTCGGGAATTTGCTTATAACAGACAATCCTCTAGTTCGTCATTCAATAAAAATTACAATTCCACTAGTAACAGTAATAGCCTCCCTGCTTACAAACAAAATTATAATGACAAATATAAAAATTACAAGTCTAACTATAATAATAATAATGCTTACAGTAAAAATAATCCGGAACAATATAAAAAACCTACTATCAATGCCTTGAATACTAAAACTAGCTCGAATACTCGAGTACTATACTGCCCAAGATGTCGTGTTGACACTCACTCTTTAGGACAGTGTCACCAACCGCATTTTCCGATATGTTTCAAATGTGGCAAGAAAGGTGTCCGTTATCCGGATTGTTTAGATTGCAAAGCAACTCCTAACCAAAAAAACTAGATACTGTGGATTGGGTTGGCAGTGAGTACGATGAGACTAAGGTTACTAAATTTGATAGTTCTGAATGGTCTAATTGGCTAGATTTTATCTCCAAATTCTTTTCGTGTTATACTGTCTCGTCAATCCACAATCTACAATTTGACTACTCACGTCCTCATGTTTCTGTAACATTACACGATAAACCACTAATTGGTTTACTAGATACTGGATCTTCGGTGTCAATACTAGGAAATAACTGTCATAAATATTTCACCGGTAAAGGCTTTGTGCTGCAACAAGGAAAACCTTTACAATTCGTAGCCGCTGGTGGTCAAAAATTAAAAAGTATCGGTTGTATCTACCTCCCTGTAGCTTTTATGAACCAATCACACACTTTAGAAATTTACGTTGTCCCTGAGATACAAAATTCACTTATTCTAGGCATGGACTTTTGGAACGATTTTGGCCTATTTCCAAAACATTTAGCTTCAGTTATTATGTGTTCAGAATCTGATGCCGCTCTTTCTCAGATCACTATAGACAAAAACGCGAATCTACACAGTTACGATCACCTATCAAAGGACCAAAAGATCACAGCTGATAACATTATCTCGCAGTTCCATAGACATTCTTATGAGGAACGTGGTCTTGGTAGGACTTCTCTAATTACGCATTCAATTGACACTGGGAATGCTGCCCCCATTCGTCAACGTTATTATAGAATGCCACTACAAAAACAACGCGTTTTGATCGAACAGCTGGATGAAATGCTCAAAGAGGACGTAGTCGAGCCTTGTGAAAGTGCATGGTCTTCACCTGTACTTCTCACTCCTAAAAAAAATGGACAGCTCAGATTTTGTCTGGACAGCCGAAAATTGAACTCAGTTACGAAAAAAGACGCCTATAGTTTACCGTATATATCCGAGATTTTGGACAATCTACGCGACGCTAAGTACCTAACTAGTCTAGACTTGTCTAAAAGTTTCTGGCAAATTTTAATTAAGGAAGAGGATAGATGTAAGACCGCCTTTTATATACCAACTCGTGGTACCTTCCAATTTAAATCGATGCCTTTCGGTCTTACTAACGCTCCCGCTACACAACAACGCTTAGTTGACCAGTTGTTCTATGGCCCAGAATTCGAGCACAAAGTTTTTGTTTTTATAGACGATATCATAATAGTGTCACCTACTTTTGATCAACATATCTCACTTCTTGTGCGCGTATTGGAAAAACTAAAAACGGCAAATTTAACTATTAATTTTGAGAAGAGTCAATTTTTTCGAGAACAGCTCAGATACTTAGGCTATGTAGTCGATTCTAACGGTTTACATGCTGACCCTGAGAAAGTTGCTGCAATCGTGAACTATCCTCAACCTAAAAACCGTAAAGAAGTCAGAAAATTTCTCGGCACTGCTTCATGGTATCGCCGATTTATACCGAATTTCAGCACGTTGGCTGCACCACTAAATAAACTAACATCTCAAGCCAAAACTGCACCTCCGTTTAAATGGTCTACTCAAGCTGATGAGTCCTTCAAAGCTCTAAAAAAATGCCTTGTTTCTACTCCAGTTTTATCTTGCCCTGACTACTCGCAGCCGTTCGAAGTACATACAGATGCGAGCGATGTAGGTATTGGCGCAGTTCTTACACAAACTTTAGACGGTGTAGAGCGGGTCGTAGCGTACATGAGCAAATCACTGTCTAAACAGGAACAAAACTACAGTGCTACAGAGCGCGAGGCGTTAGCGGTGTTAACAGCATTTGAACATTGGCGATGTTACCTTGAAAATGGTCAAAAGTTTGTAATCTACACAGACCATTCTGCACTCAAATGGTTTTTAAACATTAATAACCCTACAGGTCGCTTAGCTAGATGGGGAGTAAGACTTTCTACATTTGACTGTGAAATTAGACATCGTCGTGGTTCCGATAATGTAGTGCCAGATAGTCTCTCTCGTATACATGTTACAGTAATAGACCCACCAATGTCAAACCCAACTCAGAATATTACTGATCCTTGGTATCTAAGTGTCTATAACGGTTGTCAAAATACCCCTACATCGTTTTTAGACTATCAAGTTATAAATAATAAACTGTTCCGCTTCAAAAAAAGTTTAAATCCGCTGACTAGAGATTTTGAATGGAAAGAAGTCATTCCTCTAGAAAATAGACTCAATATTATTGAACAAAATCATTCTTGTCCTACAGCTGGACATTTTGGCATACTAAAAACATACAAAAGGCTTTCTCTCAAATACTTTTGGCCTGACATGCACCGCGACGTGACTAATTTCATAGGCAATTGTGATGTCTGTAAATCATACAAACACGCTAATCATACCACACTAGGTACGATGGGCCGTCCTAAAGAGTGCTGCAGACCATTTCAGATGCTGAGTATGGATTTGGTTGGACCGCTGCCGCCATCCAGAAAGCAAAACACTTTTCTTTTTGTTGTAACTTGTTGCTTCACTAAATACTGCCTATTGTTTCCTATAAGACGCGCTACAGCTGATATTATTTCAAACATTTTAGAGGATAAGGTATTTCTGGTTCACGGTATTCCAAGTACTGTTTTGATGGATAACGGCAGACAGTTTACCAGCAATACTCTGAAGCTTCTGTTTGCTAAATATAAAGTCCCTAACGTCTTATTTACCCCTAAATACGCTCCACAAATCAACAGCGTGGAGCGCTATAACAAAACAATTATGACGGCAGTTTCTTCTTTTGTCGAAAACGACGACCACAGATCTTGGGACGCTAACGTATCTAAAATACAGTTTGCCATAAATTCATCTATAAATGAAGTTACTGGTTTCACACCGTCTTTTCTTGTTTACGGCCGGGAATTAGTAAACTGTGGTTCCCACTATTTAGACAAGGACGTCATAAAAGATCTCATTTTTTCGCCAAGAGAAGAATATGCAGAAAATTTGGGCGTATTACGGAAAATATTCGATCAAATTCAATGTTCTTTACTAAAAGCACATTCTAGAAACTGTGGCAGCTATAACTTACGTAGGAAACACGCTGATTTCAATGTTGGCGATTTCGTCTGGAAGCGCACATACTATCAAAGCGACAAAGACAATAGGTTTGCAAAAAAATTAGCTCCAAAATTTGTCAAATGTCGTATAATAGCTAAAAAATCACCTCTCGTTTTTGTACTCGAAGATCTACAGGGTAATAATATAGGTGATTGGCACATAAAAGACATAAAACTAACGAACTACAAAGTCTAATTAAATAAAATCTATCACTATCTAAACTAATGTCTCATATTTACAAATATATGCTAAATAAATACTATGTGTGTGGTGATGATTCTCTACCGAATTCACCACAAAAATCGTTTTAAACTGATTACGGTACTACCTACCGTAATGAGTTATGTAAGCTATCTTTAATAAAAGGAGATGAAAAAAAGAATAGAAAAAAAATATGAGATCTAATAAAATTTTAAAATCCATCTTTAGCTATTGGTGAGTTTTTTTCTTCAAATAAAAACAACTCTGTATGACAGGAACTATAGCATATAAATTAAATTGTTAAAGTTAGTATGTAAGACGATGAATAAATGGTTGGTATGAGTGAGTGAGGTATGTAGTTGAAGCCTGTATGTATAACTAGTAGCTACTGAGTTAGTAAAGTGATAGCGAATTTTACCTAGGCAAAATTCTACCCAAAAAGGGAGGGTATGTAACGTAATCGTTACACGGTCCTCTAAGTAAACAATTTTATACTACGATCTAATTATTTATAACTTAAAAATAACTTAAACTAACAAAAACTATGTACAATACTTAACAAAAGATCCTATAACTACGACAATATCAACAAACATTGCTTTAAAATTTGGCTAATAGAAAGTAGCAGGCGCACGGAGGTCAAGCGCTGTCACGGAGAGGGTCTCGCACGGCAGAGGGAAGAGGTCACTCATTTCTTTCCCGAAGCGGCGAGCGAACTAGACACCTCTGGACTTAATTCTTGTCACTATATTTTAATTCGTTTATTTTACATGAAACTACATCTAATTAAAACAGTAAAATACTTATTATGTGCATCGCTGCGTAATAAAATAAAAGTGAATCGAGTTTGCCCCGACCGGGTGAGTGTTGCAATTTATTACTAATATGAATCAGTAGATAGTTACTTTCATGCCTAATTTTACTTAATTATCATGTGTTTGGCTTGTTTCATTTCTTTGTTATTATAGCAATCGTCGCAGATAAATATTTGAGGAAACTAAATACCTGAGTTAATATTAGCTGAGTATTTTTCTACCCACTTGTCAAAAAATAATTATTATAATTTGGTTTTTAATTGTAATTATGAACTTAAACGTTCAATAATATCAAACCCCAGTTGCTTCTAATTTACTGTACCCATTTTTACCAAATTCTGTAATGATTATAGCAATTCGTTTACAAATTTTATTGTGACAAAATACTTCTTACCTACTAAGCTGATTTTGTATGCTGCTGCAACATCATTGATCACTATTTAATGCTTTTGGTAGTCATCCTGCAAGTAGTGCTTCCATCTTCACCTTCCGCCGGATGTTGCAGTCAGTAACGTGGAATCAGACTTTCCACTAAATTGCCAAAAATGGATATTTCAGGGTTTTTGGTACCAGCTGCGTTATCGTGTGCTCTGACCCGTCTCACCACTTCTGCTGACCTGCTTACGTCCCGGATCTACCCGTGACGTCACTGGACGCGCGCAACTACACGCCGCCGTCGCACTACAGGGAAGTGGCTGTCCAATAGGACGGTGTTAAGTGTTCACGGCTCACTCACTCTCATTCTCTCACTCTTTCTCTCTCATTCTTTTTATTATTTGTATTTAGACTCATTTAATCGCTAAATCTAAATTTCTTCTGAAGTTAGTGAATATCTAGAATCCACCCCCTGAGATCTTCTAAATTTAACGCTTGGCAATAATGTTGTATAATTAGTTATTTAAATTCAGAATAAACATTGTAAAATCATTCAGGTTGTTTCTATCACACCACACTAAAAAAACCAAAGCGTTACAGTACTATTAATACCTAGCTGTATTTTTGCAATGTGCTGGTCCCACTTATTGTTCTCTGTATCCGCGCCTAAACTTCTTAAAGCATCTAATATCGTTCGGTTATAGCGCTCTACCTGGCCATTAGAGCGTGGCACAGCTGTAGCAATAATGTGGGCCCTTATGTTTAAATCTTTACAAAACTCTGTAAATAATTTAGACGTAAAAGCACTACCCGCATCACAGCCCCGCCGCAGTAGTATGTTTTTGAGAGTTCTGGCCCAATTTTATTTGCGGTTGTAAAAATGTTTGTGGTAAATGAAATGTATGGGCATAGTATGGAAGCGGATGTAAGATAACGAATTACCAACAGCAAAAAGAATACCATAAGCGTAAAATAATATATTTTAGGTATTGAAGTAAGAAGGCTTGGGAGTCGGCGGCGACGGCGCCTCGGGCGGCGGTGTTGGGTGTTATAGTTGGTGGTGGTGGTGGTGGTGGTGTGTGTATAAGAGTTGACGGCGACTACGTCCGCGCCGATGGCGTATTGTTGTTGTTGTTGTTATAGAGTTTAACAGTTGGTGGGCGATGACGGCGGGCCGGGCGGGCCGCCAGCGGGTCGGGGTCGGGTCGGTAGGTGATGTCGATGGCTGCTGCGGCGACGGCGGCGGCGGTAGGTAATATATTGTTGTAGCCCGAGTTGAAGGGAAATAGGTCGCTACTAAGTACTTCAGTAGCGTTGATTAATGTTTATTGTGTGGTGGAGCTCAAGATAGTATGGTTAGTATGAAGAGTTGGTGTGCGCGAAGCAGTGTGATTGGTCGAATGAGCTCTGACGTCACGCTCAACTAGCCGCGAAGCAGTGTGATTGGTTGAATGGGCTCTGACGTCACGCTCAACTAGCGTTGTGGTTGGTCGAAGCGAGGCAGCGAGGCGCTCGGTGTTGCATCATTTTGTAGGGAGGGTTCAACTTATAGCGGTGCTGAGTGAATGCAGTTATGGGAATGGATATTGTGTGAGGTTTGTATGGGGATATGATTTTATTAACTGTAAAATATAACTTTGTTTTGCCGCGCGCGTTATCAGCGCATCATGATGCAGGGAGTTCGATAGATGGCAGCACCTGCTTATGTTCTGGCTCACTTTTATTTGCAGTTGGTAAAATGTTTTGTGGTTATTGAAATGTATGGGAATAGTATGGGAGCGGATGTGTGATAACGTTTTACCAACGGCAAAAAGCGCAAAACTTTGTAAAATTTCTCGAACATAGAGTTATCAAGATTATAGTTATAAAAATAGCAATTAATATGCTTATCTAGAAATATGTTTTATTCCCACGTGTGGTTTAAAACCACAACAATGTCCTCGCCCCATTTCGATTTCCTGTTTTTAAGTTTAATTGTATAAAAGAGGAATATTATCAATTTAATGATTAGTAGTCATCATGTCTTACCGCTGTAACTACTGCAGTGAAGATATTCCGGCAAACCGATTGATAGCGCATTCAAAAACGAAAAGACATAAATTATTATGTACTCAGGATAAAGACTGTGATTATGGTGTTTACGTTATAAATTCAGCGTTCAAGTGCCGGCTCATTACTTATCGTGTTAATGGGACATCAAAAATAATAGACCCACAACAATATTTATTAAAAATTGGGAAACGTGTGGAGAATATTTTGAAAACGGAAGTGGAAATACATAGTAGTATAAAAGTGAATATAGAATTATTCTGCACCTATTTTAAAATTACTAGTGAAGGTGAAGTGACGCGCGATCTAAAGTCTTTCAACACTAAAAATGTGTACCTGTGCGATGGAGATTTTAATTTTTCGGAGTATTTCGAAAACGTCACATCAGCTATTCTTAAGAAGAGTGAAGACTTTCTAGAACGAGACAGCGGGTGGGCGCTCGAGCGAATCGAGTTTCTTGATATTAATATTAACAAGTATCCGATGTTGAAAGCTTCATCGTACGTACCCTTACCAAAGTGGATTCAACTCAAACACGCCTGTGTTAACGTGAAAAACACTGATGACGCATGTTTAGCGTGGGCTGTGACTAGTGCATTATATCCTGCGGACAAAAAGGTTGACCGGGTGACGTCATACCCCCACTATGAAAACGTGCTTGATGTTAAAGGTATCGAGTTCCCATCATCAATAGTGGATGTAAGAAAATTTGAGAAATTAAATAACCTTACTATTACGTTTATGGTCTCGATTGTACTAAAAAGACACAACAAATAGTTCCTTTATACGTTTCGAAACGTAAAGGCAATAGTGAAAACAATACAACCCGCCATGTAAATTTATTATTTTTTGAAGGCATGAATAATAAGGGTCATTATTGTTGGATTAAAGATGTAAGCAGGTTAATTAGTATTCAATTAAGTAAACGTAATGGGAAGATTTATTTTTGTGACGGATGTTTACAATATTTTAGTGATAATGATAAGTTCAAACTACATAGAAGGCTTGGGTGCGGTAACAAACTCATTCAATTACCTACTCAGGATAATAAGTATTTAAAGTTTAGCAATTTCTCCCACAAAATGAAAGTACCATTTGTAATTTATGCTGATTTCGAATCAATTTTGAGCCCTGTAAATAAAACTCGCCCTGAAGCAACTACCCATAACACACACAAACACATACCATGTAGCTTCGCATATTACATTCATTGTGATTATGATAGTAAGCTATCAAAGTTCACGTCATATCGTGGGGAGGACTGTGTGGAAAAATTTGTGGAAAGTCTTTATCAAGACGCTAAGGCTATAAGCGAGATATTAGCTACAGACTACCATCCGCAGGCATTAGTGCTAATAAGGTTTTCGATAATAGTGTACCGTGTCACATCTGTATGAAGCCATTCAAAGAAAACGAGGTGTATGTGATTGATCATTGCCATCTGACGGGCGCAGTTAGAGGTAGAGCGCATAACTCGTGCAATCTAAACTATAAACTTCCTAAATTTATACCGGTTATTTTCCACAATTTAAGCTGTTATGATGGACACTTGTTCATTAAGGAACTGAGCAAATCTGAAGGCGAAATACACTGCATCCCACACAACAAAGAAAAATACATTTCCTTCAACAAAAATGTCGGGAAGGTTACTTTAAGATTCATCGATTCGTATAGGTTTATGTCAAGTAGCTTAGATAAATTAGTCAAAAATCTTACAAAGGAGCAGTTTAAGATATTACCAAATTTTCTTCCCTTACCTCACGCCACCGCTGATGATTGTGAAAAGCAAATGAAGCTTTTAACTCGAAAAGGGGTGTATCCGTATGAGTACGTTGATTGTTGGGAGAAGCTTGATGAAGCTCGTCTCCCCAATAAAGATTCTTTTTATAGCGCATTATGTGACTCACACATTTCCGATAATGATTATCAACATGCTCAGGAGGTGTGGGACTCTTTTAAGATAGATACGTTAGGCGAGTATTGTGACTTATATCTCAAGACCGATGTAATACTCTTGGCAGAAGTGTTTGAAAATTTTCGGGAAATATGTTTAAATACTTATGAATTGGACCCGTGTCAATATATAACGGCTCCCGGCCTCAGCTGGGATGCCATGTTGAAGCATACGGGAGTTGAATTGGAACTTTTCACCGACTATGAGATGGTTCAATTTATAAAGGCGGGTATTAGAGGCGGCATAAGTCAAGCCTCTAAAAGGTATTCTAAAGCGAATAATCAGTTTATGAAGAATTTTAATCCGAATGTAGATAGCACATTTATAATATATTTAGACGTTAATAATCTTTATGGGGACGCTATGCAGCGATATCTGCCTATAAATAACTTTAGGTGGTTAAATGAAGATGAGATAAGAAATTTAGATGTATTAAAAGCTTCTACTAACGTTACACAACAAACAAAACTATATAATACATTACACCAATTTACAACAGGCGTTAAATGCAGGGCTCGAATTAAAGAAAATACATAGAGTCTTAACGTTTAACCAGAGCCCTTGGCTTAAATCCTATATCGAGCTGAACACCGCACAAAGGATGATCGCGAAAAGTCCTTTCCAAAAGGACTTTTATAAACTAATGAATAATGCGGTGTTCGGTAAGACGATGGAGAACGTTGACAAGAGGGTCGACGTTAAACTTTGTAATAGATGGGAGAGCCAAGGAACAAAAACAAAATGTAAATATGGCCTTGAGCGATATATCGCTCAACCCAATTTTCATAGCGTTACTATATTTTCAGAAAATTTAGCTGCTGTGCAGTTAAATAAAACTAAAGTTATCTATGATAAACCAATTTATGTCGGTTTTTGTGTGTTAGAATTAAGCAAGACTGTGATGTATCAATTTCATTACGATTATATGAAACCGAAATATGGTGAAAATGCGTGTCTTCTATATACAGATACGGACTCGTTCGTATAAGAGGTAAAAACCAATAACTTTTACGAAGACATAAAACCTGATTTGTTAACAAAGTTTGATACATCCGATTTTTCCACAGATAACGTATATAACATGCCGCAAATGAACAAAAAAGTTGTTGGTATTATGAAAGATGAAAATAATGGTAGAATTGTGTTAGAATTTGTAGCTCTAAGATCGAAAATGTATGCTTACATACTTGATGGTGAGAAAAAACTTGTATTAAAAAAAATAAAGGAATTAACGCAGCTGTAGTGAGAAAGCTAAATTTTGATAATTATCAACAATGTCTAGATTTAAGTGTTACTTTTTATGATAATATGTATAATTTTATTAGTAATAAGCATGATGTATACACGCAAATTAAAAGAAAAAAGACGCTTTGCGGTAGGGATGATAAGAGATATGTACTTAGCGATAAGATTAATACTTTAGCGTGGGGTCATTATAGAATAAGCGATGATTGTTAAATAAAACAAGTTTAATGCTGACACATAGTATTTTATTATTGAATTACTTTTCGTACAGTCCCGTTGAGAGCGCTATATTCAAACAGTGAGTCATTTATTATTAGACAATATGCAGTGGTAGCGGTAGGCACGTTTTCCTTAAACTCCATCTCAACTTTAATGTCAATCGGCCCCGTGCCATAGCTATCGCACTGTCGCGACGTGTTGATAACAACCAGAGGTGCCTTAATTTTGTAGTGCACGGGATTCAACTGTGGGTTGTTAGCGTCTCCATAGTATGCTTGCTGGAAGCTGGCGTACGCATCATACAACAGTGGAAAGGAGCTCTTTTTAAAGTCCGCCGCAAATGAGGTGTACGGGTAGTACTGAGAGTTTAGATACACCCTACAATCAGTGGGATTGCAATGATCAAATTCGCTCATGTTTACCGCCTCTACATTCTTACGCGTAATCTGGAATCCGACGATAACAAAGCGAGGTTTTTCCAGCTGTGTAGCCGTTTTAATGGTCCACACGTGCTTTTGCGCTGTTGGTAACAATGGGTATTCATACGTAGCTATGCCCGCTATTGAGGTGGGTGGTGAGAGTTGAAATATATTACTTATTTACTACTCCTACTGCGTATGATTAAATCACAGAAATACTAAAAAGGAGTTTACGCTATGAAGATCTTTACAGCATCTGATACCGCTAACGATGTAGTCCGCAATATGTCATCGCAGCGCTGCTAATAGGAGGTTGCTAGCGCGACATCCGTAACGGTGTCGTTGTGATCTCTCAGCTGACGTCTTACTGAAAATATAAGGAGGAGCTGTTTTAGCTTAAACAGAATATCACAGCACGTCAGAAAAAATATTTAAATAGCTCTCTCATACTCACTTTTCTAAAAGAGTTCTATATCGCTTGTGAGCTATTGCGGTCAACTCCATGCTGACCCGCAAATAATGTTTCAGTGAGTTCATAGGCTGGAAGATAACCTTCTCTCGCGAACATCTTCCCTCCTGATGTTAGACAGCGATGAATTCTTAAATATAAGATGTACTCATATGAAAACAACGAAACTCATGCCATAACTGCATACTACCCTAGTATAATGGAGATACAAGTTTTTGTATAAAGAGCGCTAAACATTTATATCCATTACTCCTATATGATATCAAACTCATATGTTAAAACTACTACTCTACATGAAGACTGACTCTCTTAAATATTCATTACATCGGGATACTCATCTTTAAACAACTCTGATCAGGCGCGGATCCAGCTCTCAAAAAAAAATTGTGGTCACAGCCACCAGAAAAATCGGCCAAGTGCGAGTCGGAGTTATCATCAGCCTATCGATCTCAATAGACAGTGAAAGTGTGTCGTCACAAGTCTGTTATGGTTCTGGGCATGCCCATCGTGCCCACAACGGTGGATCCGCCCTTGACTCTGATACGCTTAGATAACCTATAGGATTAGCATTACCACAACTACATAAATGATTATATGAGAGGAGTCGGCGTCCCTGCAGAGTACTAGTTTTAACATAACTTTAAAATCATATATGAGTAATGAGCATAAATACTTTAGCACTCTTTATACAGAAACTCATATTTCAATTATACTCAGGTAGTATACAGCTATCCGCAATAGTTTTAGAATATTAAATACACCTCATACTTACTCCGCACATAAGTTCTCAATCATTTGATTAATAAGTGATGAAAATCTGAAATAAAATTTATAATTTTAACTACATATAACTTTAAAAGTATTTAGAGTTAGATTTAACCGTTAACATCACGTAACTGTAAATCAGATATAAAATTCATACTCACTTTATATGAAGTTGAAGAAATACCCGCTTCGTTCAAGTATTAGTTTGAGTCTATCGCGTGTTTTCGCAGATAAGTATTTTACGTACGTTAATATAATATATCAACGTTTTATAAAAACATCACTACACTATTGGAGAGACTTTCATCGCGAATATACTTCACATATAAACTGTTTCTGTGTAGTATCACAACTGTATGCGATCATTAATGAAGCTGTGTAAAGAACCAGCTAGCTTTTATATAGGGTGTTATCAAAATGTTAACTGCGCGGGAAACAAACATATCGTGGGTGGTTGAAGCGTTAACACTTATCAACGCATGCGTTCCAAGCAAGCGATTGACAATTTAAAGGCCCTCTATTTTTAATAGCAAACGTTATAGACGGTTATAACATCGTTCACTACCTGATCTATGCAGTTAACAGAATGAATTTAACGACTGCTTTAGCCTAGTTGGTAGTGACCCTACCTAAGAAGCTAGAGGTCCTGGGTTCGAATCCCGGTAAGGACATTTATTTGTGTGATGAGCACGAATATTTGTTCCTGAGTTATGGATGTTTACTATGTATTTAAGTATTTATTTATCTATATAAGTATGTATATCATCATCTAGTACCCATAGTACAAGCTTTGCTTAGTTTGGGGCTAGGTTGATTTATGTAAGATTGTTCCTAATATTTATTTATATTTATTTATTTATTTATTTATGTCAGCTACTCGCAACAACCGAACCTTCTATAACAGGTTATTGCTTCTCATAATAGGTTGGTTTGAATAGGCTATAGAACAGCGCTATAGCCATCTCTAACGGGCTATAAACACTAACAGGCTATAAGCACTAACAGCGCTATAGCCATCTCTAACGGGCTATAAACACTAACAGGCTATAAGCACTAACAGCGCTATAGCTACTTCTAACGGGCTATAAACACTAACAGGCTATAAGCACTAACAGCGCTATAGCTACCTCTAACGGGCTATAAACACTAACAGGCTATAAGCACTAAGAGCGCTATAGCTACTTCTAACGGGCTATAAACACTAACAGGCTATAAGCACTAACAGCGCTATAGCTACCTCTAACGGGCTATAAACACTAACAGGCTATAAGCGCTAACAGCGCTATAGCTACCTCTAACGGGCTATAAACACTAACAGGCTATAAGCACTAACAGCGCTATAGCTACCTCTAACGGGCTATAAACACTAACAGGCTATAAGCACTAAGAGCGCTATAGCTACTTCTAACGGGCTATAAACACTAACAGGCTATAAGCACTAACAGCGCTATAGCTACCTCTAACGGGCTATAAACACTAACAGGCTATAAGCACTAAGAGCGCTATAGCTACTTCTAACGGGCTATAAACACTAACAGGCTATAAGCACTAACAGCGCTATAGCTACCTCTAACGGGCTATAAACACTAACAGGCTATAAGCGCTAACAGCGCTATAGCTACCTCTAACGGGCTATAAACACTAACAGGCTATAAGCACTAACAGCGCTATAGCTACCTCTAACGGGCTATAAACACTAACAGGCTATAAGCACTAAGAGCGCTATAGCTACTTCTAACGGGCTATAAACACTAACAGGCTATAAGCACTAACAGCGCTATAGCTACCTCTAACGGGCTATAAACACTAACAGGCTATAAGCGCTAACAGCGCTATAGCTACCTCTAACGGGCTATAAACACTAACAGGCTATAAGCACTAACAGCGCTATAGCTACCTCTAACGGGCTATAAACACTAACAGGCTATAAGCACTAAGAGCGCTATAGCTACCTCTAACGGGCTATAAACACTAACAGGCTATAAGCACTAAGAGCGCTATAGCTACCTCTAACGGGCTATAAACACTAACAGGCTATAAGCACTAACAGCGCTATAGCTACTTCTAACGGGCTATAAACACTAACAGGCTATAAGCACTAACAGCGCTATAGCTACCTCTAACGGGCTATAAACACTAACAGGCTATAAGCACTAAGAGCGCTATAGCTACTTCTAACGGGCTATAAACACTAACAGGCTATAAGCACTAACAGCGCTATAGCTACCTCTAACGGGCTATAAACACTAACAGGCTATAAGCACTAAGAGCGCTATAGCTACTTCTAACGGGCTATAAACACTAACAGGCTATAAGCACTAACAGCGCTATAGCTACTTCTAACGGGCTATAAACACTAACAGGCTATAAGCACTAAGAGCGCTATAGCTACTTCTAACGGGCTATAAACACTAACAGGCTATAAGCACTAACAGCGCTATAGCTACCTCTAACGAGCTATAAACACTAACAGGCTATAAGCACTAACAGCGCTATAGCTACTTCTATAACAGGTTATTGCTTCTCATAATAGGTTGGTTTGAATAGACTATAGAATAGCGCTATAACCATCTCTAACGGGCTATAAACACTAACAGGCTATAAGCACTAACAGCGCTATAGCCATCTCTAACGGGCCTGAACTTATTATATTTACCTACCGCCATTCCATCGTTACTTGAGACCGCTAAAAAGTCTAGAAATTAGTAGCTTCACAACTTTTTAGCTGATAATAATGATCACGCTTAACGATTTTTTACTTCTCACACACTCATTCTTATCAACATGTTTCAATTTCCAGCCAGCCAACGCTCGATGAAATAATAGAGAGGTTATGAGTTTTAAGTGTGGGCACCGCCCCTAACAGCTGCTGCGCACTTTAACTAACTGCTTTAATAGCTGCTAATACACTTTAACAGCTGCTTTAATGACTGCTGCACACTTTAACAGCTGCTTTAACGACTGCTGTAAACTTAAACAGCTGCTTTAATGACTGCTGCACACTTTAACAGCTGCTTTAATGACTGCTGTACACTTAAACAGCTGCTTTAATGACTGCTGTACACTTTAACCATCCCTGCTGTAGTTGGAGTTTAACTGACTATTAACAGATCACTGTAAACTGTTTTGGGTAGCTTTTAGTAGCTCCGGGAACCCAACTAAAACAGCGTTATCGAAAGGACCCTAAAAAGTTCGCTGTTTTTGTACTTGTTTCATATCTACTTCCTCCGCATACTCTCTTATCACCCGTTAAACATTTGAAGGGTTTTTATACTGAGTTGAAATTTTTAGTATTTTTAAAAAATGTAAAGCTCCTATGAACACCTTTTCTGATGCGGATGGTTGTTAAGGGTAGACTCTCTGATACTTTTTGATTAAGTCTACATACTCAGCAGCATCTAGTTTTAGGTCATTCGTATAAATTGCATGTATCTAAGTTAGTAACTTTAGGTAAAGCAGTTAAATAAATAATTTAAATATGCAGATCGTCATACAAAAAAAAAAAAAAAAAAAACGTGATTTTTCACTCCTTTTTATAGAGTCTGACTCACACTTACCTGGGGTTTATGCATAGGGTAAAACCCTGTTAAGAGATGGTAGCTAACCTTAATTTTATAATAGGTAGGTACTTGGGTGATGGTATAACGCATTTTTTAACTAGTCTTATCAAAGCGGTTGTTATTGTGCGAGCAACATATTCTTATCACTAGTCAGTGCTAAAATTAGGTATGGAGTATAAATTAAAAACTTTTTTATGTATAACATAATTTTATTATAACATCTTAAACTAAATATTATACCAACTTAATACATAATTTAATTATACAAACTTGGTTTTATCTAATTTTATATAATAAAAAAACATAAGTTTAGTTAGGTTTAATTTTAAAGTTTAAATTACATTTATTATGAGCCACCCCCCTGAACGCTCGCGGTGTTTCACCACCTTATTGTCAAACTACTGGTTACGTAACCAATGAATAAACTAAGTACTGCACAAATCTGTCGGCCAGTTTTTTTTTCAGTTTCACCACTCCGGTCCTGTACAAAATAAGTACCACTTAACTAATCGTCGGTTTAACAAAAAGTCAGAATAGCAACGTCCCATTTCACGACCACGGGTTCCTGTTCGCATATTTTCGTTCAAAGAGTCGCTCATTATTAAAGCAAAATAAATCGTAAACTATGTAATTTTTAAACACATCTATTTTTTTGCAAAAAAACAAATGTGTAACATTATAATTAATCCAAAAACGGTATTTATTTACGATACTTTGGTTAACAATAACAAAGAAAAATAAAATCACGTAAAACGAATCGAAAAGTGGCACCAAACCCTTTGACAGATTAACTTTTTTTTTAATGGTGATGTACAAGTTCAGGTAGAACAAACGATTGTGCCACTGAAAAAAAAGTCTGTAATTAAAAAATATTACGAAATTTTGGATTTATCTTTAAATACTAAAAGCGTTCCTATATTTTTTATTCAAATCTTGATATTTAAATTCTCGTTTGCAATTTAGCATGACTTCTTTCTTTAAAAAATAAAAAATACTTTGATTTATTTTTCTGAAACCGGCTGAAGGGCTCTCCAACCATGGCCACAAAAAAATAAACTAACTAATTAAAAAGATATGTGACGGATAAAAATGCTAAATGCCACCTGATATGATGGTCAAATTATGAAATAGTTTGTCCGTCACTTAGCGCTAATCAAGACTGGTGAAACAGAAATTTTTATTCCATGTGACAAATAAGGTTATGATCAAGCTAATCCGAACTTTAAAAAAAGTGGTGAAACAGCCCCTAAACGTGATAAATTTTTTATCCAACAGTAGTGTGATTTCTCTCCATCCTCGATGAGCAGTAGGTTGATGTGTCTATCGCGCTTCCGCTGGGTGTGGTATATCAGCCCCGCGATCGTCTTATTCCCGCCGCAGCAAATCTCAAAGACGTTAATGCTAATGTTATTCAACTCCTCGAATCGCATCACATCCGCCAGTGTTATGGGGAAGTTCACACCTTTGGTGTTGAGCACTTTGCTGTAGTGGGGGTATGACGTCACCCGGTCAACATTTTTGTCCGCAGGATATAACGCACTAGTCACAGCCCACGCGAAGCAGGCTTGATCTTGATTTTTCACGTTCACACAGGCGTGTTTGAGTTGAATCCACTTTGGTAAGGGTACGTACGATGATCCTTTGAGTGGAACATACTTATTTATGTTGACCTCTAAATAAAGTATCTGCGTTAGTGCCCACCCGCTGTCACGTTCTTGAAACTCATCAGCCTTGGCGTTAATCTCTTCGGTGAACGAATTATAAATCGCCTCCATATCATGACTGTCACCCTCGAGCGGGATCACCTTGTTGCGAGTGTTGAAGGACTTAATCTCCATCACTTGACTCTGCTCCCCATCATCCATCTTCACCCATTTCATGTATTCGGCAAAAAGCTCTAGGTTCACCTTTACGGCAGCCTCCACTTCCTGGATTTTCCTATTAATAAGACTCGTAACACGCTGTTTAACCATCTGCAAAAAGTCTTGAGGTGTTAGCGCAGTCTTCTCACCGCGCACTCTGTAGGTTGTGATGCGGGATTTGTATGCGGTGCGTATAATTTGCACGTACTCATCCTCATGATGGACGCACGCTTTATTCTTATGTTCAGCGCTATGGAGGTGCGCATGCAGTGATTTCACGTCTACCTCGCATACATCGCGCCTCACTTTCTTGCTAGACGGTCCACCATCACCCTCACAACTGCGCTTACGTGCGCATGTATGGCGTGTGAGGGTATCTGATCGCGAAAACATTTTGTTGCAGCTAGGGCATTTAACCTTAAACTTCTGTTGACCCACCATCTTACAATAGCCCAAGTGACGCTTCAGATTGTCCTCCCTCGTGAAAACCGTGTTGCAATATTCACAAGCAAACATTTTAACTTATTTTTTATTGAAATAGAGTGTGCTGAAATAGGTGTTAATACCTCGAGAAGTCTTAAAGAACTGTAGCTCACCAATCGTAGAAGTCGGCGCAGCAACTCTCTACATATAATACTGATGGCATCTCTTTTGTCCGCCGGCTTTTTCTACTTGACTGACTTAGTATTGAATTGGTTAGCTAGTCTGTAGGAGGGAAATGTTCCTTTGCTCGTTTATATGAAGCAATTCTGAATAAGACAATTCGGTGCGTTCCCATTGTAATAATATTTTATTTTTAACATGTAACAACTGCTATAGCGAAATTTAATCTCCTAACTGCTCTAGCGAAATTATGTCTAATTTCCTGATGTGTATTTTAATAAAAATTACGTGAAATAAACCTACAATGAGATATCAGATTTTTTATTAAACCTATCCCCACTAGCAACTTGTCGCTATCACCACCACCGTCAACACCCTCAAAATACAACATTCCCACTTTATAGTAATTTAGTACTTTGAAATTAAAATTTTATTAAATTGATATTATTACTTATTGCTATTTTTATAACTATAATCTTGATAACTCTATGTTCGAGAAATTTTACAAAGTTTTGCGCTTTTTGCCGTTGGTAAAACGTTATCACACAACCGCTCCCATACTATTCCCATACATTTCAATAACCACAAAACATTTTACCAACTGCAAATAAAAGTGAGCCAGAACATAAGCAGGTGCTGCCATCTATCGAACTCCCTGCATCATGATGCGCTGATAACGCGCGCGGCAAAACAAAGTTATATTTTACAGTTAATAAAATCATATCCCCATACAAACCTCACACAATATCCATTCCCATAACTGCATTCACTCAGCACCGCTATAAGTTGAACCCTCCCTACAAAATGATGCAACACCGAGCGCCTCGCTGCCTCGCTTCGACCAACCACAACGCTAGTTGAGCGTGACGTCAGAGCCCATTCAACCAATCACACTGCTTCGCGGCTAGTTGAGCGTGACGTCAGAGCTCATTCGACCAATCACACTGCTTCGCGCACACCAACTCTTCATACTAACCATACTATCTTGAGCTCCACCACACAATAAACATTAATCAACGCTACTGAAGTACTTAGTAGCGACCTATTTCCCTTCAACTCGGGCTACAACAATATATTACCTACCGCCGCCGCCGTCGCCGCAGCAGCCATCGACATCACCTACCGACCCGACCCCGACCCGCTGGCGGCCCGCCCGGCCCGCCGTCATCGCCCACCAACTGTTAAACTCTATAACAACAACAACAACAATACGCCATCGGCGCGGACGTAGTCGCCGTCAACTCTTATACACACACCACCACCACCACCACCACCAACTATAACACCCAACACCGCCGCCCGAGGCGCCGTCGCCGCCGACTCCCAAGCCTTCTTACTTCAATACCTAAAATATATTATTTTACGCTTATGGTATTCTTTTTGCTGTTGGTAATTCGTTATCTTACATCCGCTTCCATACTATGCCCATACATTTCATTTACCACAAACATTTTTACAACCGCAAATAAAATTGGGCCAGAACTCTCAAAAACATACTACTAACAAAAGGGCCAAGGTGGTCTAAGTGAATGGTGTGAAATGGTCGAGCGTATTTAGGAATGGGGTAAAGCTGCCCAGGTTTTTTACCATGCACATGTTTGTTATAAATACAATTTAGGCAGTTTTTTATGTACTTTGTGACAGTTTTCTTTAGTCGTGGGAACCAGTACTTCGCTCTTATTCTTTCTATGGTCTTATCGACTGCAAAGTGACCTACATCATCGTGGTTTGCTCTAATCACCTGCCATACACAATTTTTGGGCACTAACCAACGTCTACCAAATTCAGTTCTGCGATAAACTTTATTGCCTACTAGTTCGTATTCCATAAACATTTTTCTATTCGTATCGGTCACGCCTGACTGTAGAATCTCCCGAATGCTAGTGATATTTGGATCTAACAATTGTACTGATAAAAGCCAATCGCTTTCTGTTATTGACATTACTTCTACTTCGCTATCTGTTTTTGACAAGTTCTCCTTCTTTATCGGATTACGGCTTAAAGCATCGACATGCTGCATCTGTGAACCAGCTCTGTGATGTATATCAAATGTAAATTCTTGGGTGTGTAACACCCACCTACTAATATGAGGCACAATTTCTTGTTTAGTTAAGGCATATCGAACTGCATTGCAGTCCGTAGTGATTTTAAACGGGGCGCCCAACAAGTAATGACGAAATTTTTGTAATCCCGTAACGATAGCCAACAATTCCAGCTCAAAGGAATGATATTTCTTTTCCTCACTACTTGTTTGGCGACTATAAAAATGGACCGGTTTCTCACCGTGTTCCGTTAGTTGCATGAGAATGCAGCCTAACCCGTCGCGACTTGCATCAGTATATAGGTTAATTGGCAATTTAGGGTCAAAAATACTAAGCACCGCGTTATCTACTAAGGCAGTCTTCAGTGCATTGACTGCTGCATCTTGTTCGACATTCCATTGCCACACAGAATCCTTCTTCAACAGATTACTTAAAGGTTTGCTAAGCACTGCGCAATTTTTGATAAATTTTCGAAAGTAATTTATTAGTCCCAGAAACTGTCTCAGTTGGTGCACTGTTTTGGGGTTAGGGAACTCTTGAATCGCTTTAAGTTTGCGAGCACTGGGGCGTACTCCTTCCTGACTAACCCTATAGCCCAAAAACGTAACCTCGTTTTGTAAGAACTTACATTTTTCTATATTTACAGTGAGACCATTGCTTTCAAATATTTGTAATACACTATCTAAACACGCTACATTCTCTTCTAAGGTCTCTGTGGCAATAATTAAGTCGTCCATATAGCAAATAACACGTCCGAATCGCAAATTACCCAAAACAGTATCCATCAACCGCTGAAACACTGCAGGACCGTTACAAAGACCAAAGGGCATCCTAAGAAATTCAAAGTGTCCGTCAGGGGTGATGAATGCCGTTTTGTGTATTGATTCAGATTTGATTGGAATTTGATGATACCCGCTTTTCAAATCTAGCAAAGTAAAGTATTTACAACCTTTTAGCCTATCAATAAGGTCTTCGATCAAGGGCATTGGATATTTTTCCTTTACTGTTATTTTGTTTAACTGTCTATAGTCTATGCATAAACGTTTATCTCCTGACGCTTTATCTACAAGGAGAGCAGGACTAGCATACGCAGAGCTACTGTTACGAATTATGCCACTTTTCAACAAATCATTTGTTATCTCACGAGTTTTAGCCCTTTCCGCTTCAGACATTCTATACGATCGTTGACAAACCGGTTTATTAGATAACAATTCTATATCTAGCTCAACACAGGTAGTTTTGCCCAGGTTTACCAAATTATTTGACACGCAATGGGGGTACTTCGAAAAAACACTTTTTAAAATTGGTTCATGTTCCTTATCTGTATGAACGGTGTTAAATATAATATTAGTATCAATATTAAACACTTCTGAAGTTTGTGCCAATTGAAACGTTAAGTTGCTTCCGATTCGTGTGTACATTATGCTTTTGTCTTCCGTGAAGTTCCGCCCTATCAAAATATCGCAACCCGACAACATGTCAATAACATATAGCGTAGTAATCAATTCAACTGAATCTACTTTTAAATTTACTGCCACAGCATGTGTTACGCGTGTCGTCAACTCATTTGTAAATCCTAGAAGATTAACTGGGCTATTTAATTCAAACGTTTGAAAGTTGTATCGTTTTATACAATCTGCAGTTATCAACGAACATTCACTGCCCATGTCAAAAAATGCTTCACATTCAGAATTATTTAAAAATACCTTTTTACAGAATTTTTGTTTAGTTTTTGATTCGTTAATTAATTTGACCTCCGCATCCTTTTCGGTTTTCGGCTTCGCTTTTGATTTACAAGCTTTTTCCAGATGTCCTGTCCTAGTGCACGAAGAACATTTCACGTTATCTTTAGCAGTACAGCTGTTTCTCCTGTGCCCCGGTTCACCGCAACGGTAACAAGTTAGGCTGTTTGCCATGTTATTGTGACCAGAAGGCACACCAGACTCAACTGTACTATTATTGACTTTTTCTGTCATATTATGATTCCAAAACGCCGATCGAAAAGGATGCTTAGGCATTATATTGTTTTTGCTCATTTCTGTGTAAGTTTTTCCATGCAAAAATGATGCGAGATCATCACAGTATTTGAAACTACCCGCTTCTGCCGCACTAATTATGTTCGCATCGCCTATTGAACCTACAATAATTGAAATGATGTCTTGTTCACGGAAATTTAAACGTAATCTGTCTATTTTTGCCTTTTGTTGAAAATAGAACTCATACAGTGACTGCTTAGGTAAAGGTTTCGCGTCTACTAACTCTTTAAGAAGAATATACGCATTGCGTTTAACTTGAAACGTGTCTGATAACATATCACGCCACTCTTTCCATAGCCATTTTGTCCATTTGGATTCATTTTTTTGAAAAGAATCTAACCATAATTTGGCAGTATTTCTTAATTTCTGGAGTGCTTGATATGTTATCATGCTATTAGACCATTCGAACGTTCGAGCATTAGCCTCGACAACGTCTAACCAGCTGTCAACATTATCAACTAACGGATCGAATTCGGGAATCACTGACGATACAACAACGTTTTGACTCACTGTTGACGCAGTCTCGCGGCGCCGCTTATTTCTATGCCGTCGCCGTCGGCTTCGCGATTGGCGGCTGGCGCTGCTCGAGCTGCTGGAGCTGCTGGAGGTGGAGGACGAGCTGCTGGACTGCCGGCGCGAGCGGGCTCTCTTCCTTTGTTCCGGTTTTTTCTTTCGACCACGTGGCATTGTTGTGGGCGCAAACGTTCAACACTTCTGATAAAAGAAACGCACATTACACAACCTGATAATCATTTATTCATGTATTACCCTATACTGAAGCACATACAAAGTAAGTAGGTATAATCTATGTATAACTAGCTATATCTGACTACCTACCGTAAGGAATACTGAAACTGAATTATTTACACAAAGGCCACGACTAGACACAGCAATTAAAGCAAGTAACTGGAACTTAATCTATGCTCAGGATTTTAAGGACACAATGAGATATATTTAAGCAATTTACGGTGTATAAAGTCTACAATTAGCAATCAAGGCTAAAATAGGAAATACGATACGATATATATAGATAAATTATAGCTATAGTATTACCACTTCGATACAAGTATTCTTACTCAACCGTTCTGGACGCTGGTCGAAGGCAAAGTGAGTGTTTTTGGTGTTTTCCCTCCTCCGTCACACTTCCGTTCGTTGGATAGAGGGCGCTGTCAGCTATTTCAGGTTAGCCAACCTACGCAAACCAACCGGAAACACCAGGGCGACAACACGTGTGCTTTGCTTAACGGTCAGCGCCCGAATGCCTCGCCCAACCGATGCAAGGGTGGGCATCAATACAAATGAATCAATTGACCATCCCAATTATGATTCAGTATTTCATACAAATATTATTAATGTTACCAGCTATCACTATACAATAAAATACTTAATATTTCTAAATATTACTATGTATTAGACTTAAATAGTACATCATTGAATCATAATCCATCTCGAATCAAAGCTACGTCTATTCAATGTGTCTATTTAATCAAGTATTACAGTTATGTATACATATTTTATCAATATATATATTATTACTTATTAGTAGGCTTACAAACGCGTTAAAGTGTTTAAGGCCATACATATTATTATGTACACATTTGATGTATTAATGAGTTAGTTATATTAATCTAGAAAAAAGGTACCTACGTAACTTATTTATATATTCTTTACCTTATCCAAATCCAGGTGCAAAATTACATACCTAAGTACATATTTTTCAATCCGACTATACTAACCTTCTGGTATATTCTCATTGGCAAAGATTATCCCTTTTTAGACGTGTTTTGTTTTTACCCGACTATCCGAACAAAGATTATGTATTTCGAACATATTATGTGTATACTAGCGACCCGCCCCGGCTTCGCACGGTTGCAATTATGCATGTATTATACATATAAACCTTCCTCTTGAATCACTCTATCTATTAAAAAAAACCGCATCAAAATCCGTTGCGTACTTTTAAAGATCTAACTAAGCATACTTAGGTAGGTACATAGGGACAGACAGACAGCGGGAAGCGACTTTGTTTTATACTATGTAGTGATGTATGTCTATTTCTCAACCTCTGTAGCTTAAACGGCTTGACTGTTTTTAACTTATGAGGTATCATAGGTTTTAACTCTTAGGCCATATATTTCAACATGCAAAGCAATTAATTCTATGGTCAGTGTGAAGGTCTTAATCTGCAATGGGCCCGCGCGCGATCTAAAGCTCAAGTTCTCTCATTTTGAGAGGATGCCTGTGCCCTGCAGTGAGACGTATTTAGGCTGGGATGATGATGATGACATTAATGACTTGAGGGAACTCAAAACTAAATCAATAGTTGACGACCAGATAGCCTACTTGTTAGAGAACCTGACTAGGAAGCTTGTGGTCCCGTGTTCGATTCCCGGTCGGGGCAGACATTTGCGTGGAAAATACGAATGTTTGTGCTCGAGTCTTGGAAGTTTAAAATGTATTTAAGTATGTATTTATCTATATTAGTATGTTTATCCGTTGTCTAGTACCCATTAATACAAGCTTTACTTAGTTTGGAACTAGTTAGGTCTATTGGTGTCAAATTGTCCTATGATTTATTTATTACTAGCTGTTGTCCGCGAATCCGTCTGCGAATTCAAAGTATGTTGATCAGCTCGTTCAGAACATTTACGATAAAAATTTTAAATAAAAAATAAAACCTCCTTCAAAAAACATTCAAAAAACCATGAAATAATAATTGAACCGAACCGACTACAATAAGCATGAAAATATCTTTCTTCTAATCTGTTTTAAGTCGGTGCCTCAGCACGAGCTTGCAGGAGTTTACAAGCCCTATAGATAGTAAGGTATGTAGGTAAGTTAGATTACTAGGTCCACTCCTGCTGGCTCGAGCTGACGCACCAACTTCAAACAGATTAGAAGAAAGATATTTTCATGCTTATTGTAGTCGGTTCGGTTCAATTATTATTTCTTGGTTTTTTGAATGTTTTTTGAAGGAGGTTTTATTTTTTATTTAAATTTTTTTATTTTTTGCTTTTTAGTTGTTTCTGTATAAAAAAGATGCGTAGGATAAAATCATCAGTTTGACTTCGAAATAAGGTTATGTCAAATGCTCGACTTGTCACCGAAAATACTAAAATCGCTATGTTTCTCTTGAATTTTTGAGGAGTTTCTTATATTCCTCATGGATCCCATCATCAGAACTGGATTTTGGTAATAACGGGACCAACCTTAAAGCATGTTCTTTCAAACAACGAAAAAATTTTCCAAATCGGTTCATAAATGACGGAGTTCTGAGGTAACACACGTTAAACCGAATTGAGAACCTCCTCCTTTTTTTGAAGTCGGTTAAAAATCGGTCAAGCCGTTTCGGAGGAGTTCGGTAAAAACACTGTGACACGAAATTTTTATATATAGAGATTTGTTTCCATTTATGATACCTATTTAAATACAAAAACATAGAGCTGGCTGCATGAAATGGACTAAAGTCTGAAATATTTAAATTTCAAAACATCGGACGAAATAAGATCGACCGCGTTCTACAGCTTAATCTAAAAAGGAACGATATACAATGTCTTAATCAAATATGTTATGTACAGTCAATGATAAAATACAGTGCCCTAATACTCAACGATGACCTGGGCCTAAATTCAGGAACGGCGCAACACGGTTTGCGAGCGGTAATTCAATCGTTTGGGAGAGGATAGGAATGGGTTAACAAATAAATAAGGCTCATCGCTAACTCAGCCCAAACCTCTCGGAAACCAGTGATTTTAGGCGTTCCTGAATAGCAGTTCAAACCAAACCCAACCCAAACGATTGAATTACCGCTACCAAACCGTGAAGGCCCATTCCTGAATTTAGCCCCTGGTACGGTCGGTCAAGAAAGTGGTCTACCAGATTTGACAAAAGTTTCTGCGAGATCTATTTTTTATTTAATTTAAGGGACTCTCCCTTTAATAATATATTTTAGTTATTATTATTATATTTTTTTAAGTTTTTAGTTTTAGATAATTGTCATGATTGTAATGTTTATTTAATTTAATTATTAATGCAAGGGAAAGTCGACCTCGTTGTGTCATGACGTAGCAGGCATATTTTATGCCGACTGTACCGGGTAAGAAGTCAAGTTACAACAATTCTGGAAAAAACCGGCCAAGTGCGAGTCGGACTCGCGCACGAAGGGTTCCATACCATAATCTATAAAAAAAAAAAACAAAAAATCATGTCTGTTGTATAGGAGCCCCGTTAATTTTTTTTATTCTGTTTTTTAGTAGGTATTTGTGTTTTTAGCGGCAACAACTTCATCTGTGAAAATTTCAACTGTCTAGCTATCACGGTTCATGAGATACAGCCTGATGACAGACGGACATACGTACAGACGGGCGGACAGCGGAGTTTTAGTAATAGGGTCCCATTTTACCCTTTGGAAGCGTGCTTTGAAAAGCACGTAAATACCGAAAAACTCAGAGGTCGCGAACTCAGGACCTTCAACTGGCTGACTGGTTAGAGCAATTTACCAAAATCGTAATTTCCTTGTAGCAAAATTTCCGTATGCATTTTTTCCCAAATGCTTTTTTCTCACTATGGTTTTTTACTGAAGCTTATTTTCACAATCGCGTTTTTTTCCAACTTTAATGGACACAGAAACATATTTAGCTTATGTTAAGTTTTCATCGACCCGAAGGGCCAAAAGAACACAGAAGAAGGAGCTCCGACGCTCCGTCGACACTGTTTCTGTGTCAATTCAAATTGGGAAAAACGCTACCGTGAAAATAAGCTTCAGTAAAAAACTATGGTGAGATAAAAAACATTTAGGTAAATCTGCGAACGGAAATTTTGGGGAAATGATCTATCCAGTCCTTCAGCTTGAGAGGTCATCTATACATATAAAATCCTTTGTCCTGACTGACGGATCAACGCACAGCCTAAACCGCTGATCGTAGAGACCTGAAACTTGGAGGGTGTGTTCTTTGTATGACGTAGGCATCCGATAAGAAAGGATTTTCCGTAGTTCTACTTCTAAGGGGGTAAAAAAGGGGGGCAAAGTTTGTATGAGACATCGTGATTCCTTGGTCCAATCTACTTCAAATTTTGCATAAACATTCTTTAACAAAATTGATGGAAGACGTGTTTCGTATTTTATTGAAATTCATCCCTTGACGGGGTCAAAAAGTAGTAGAAAGTTATTTAGGAGGTGATTTGCTTCGAAGTTGATATCAATACTCCTTAGTGCTTTTGATTTAAATTACATTTTATTTTGACACATTGTAAACGAAACGAAACTTCAAATATTGCAAACCATTTTTGTCTACGTTTGTCAACCACGTCTTGATCTGATCTCTGATAATAGCTAATTATATGTATTAAGTATTTGCATTTCACCAAGCTTTTGCTTTTTAACGTACTCGCATGCACACACGCACGCTCACGCACGTTCTCACACACATACATACACACACATACACGTTACATACACATACACACACGCACGCACACACAAATAACACAATGTCATTACACACATTATTCCCATTAAGTACTATTTAGTTATTAAGAACTTTTACTTTTTATGTTATTCTTGCATTCTAACGCATGACTGTACTATATGCTGGAAGAGCGAGGCTTCCTGACACAGGTACACTATACCTAATAGGAAGTCTCGGCCATTTTGTATTTACCACCTAAGTTGGAATGAAATAAATAATTTATTATTTATTATTATTTTTATTATTTATTTACAAGCGCAGCGTGGGACGTCCACCAACGAGATGGACGGACGTTTTGGTGAAGGCCGCAGGTTCAGGGTGGATGCAAGTCGCTTCCAACCGTAATGATTGGACGTCAATGAGGGAGGCCTATGTCCAGCAGTGGACGATGAAGCTTTTATGCGAGTTCAACCTTTTTCGAATAAAATCGAATTGAGTATTCAAATATCATTGTTGAACTCGCATAAAAGCTTGGTGCAATGTAAATACATATAAAATGCTTTGTCCTGAAGTCCTAAATGACTGACTGCCGGATTAACGCACAGCCTAAACCGCTGTATGTAGAGACCTAAAACGTGGAGGGTGTGTTCTTTGTATGACGTAGGCATCCGATAAGAAAGGATTTTCCGGAATTTCCACGGGATAAGGAATAATCGGGATTTATATATTTCATCAAGAGTGACCCTATGCCCATAACGAAGATTACTAAACTGTACAAATTGGGCATGCAATTAGACTATTAGAATATAAAGCGAATATAAAGAATTTTGAAAATTTCCACGGGATAAAGTTAAATCAGGATTTATATATGTAGGTACTCAAATCAACTGGACCATATCTCCGTAACTACAATTACTAATCTTTTCAAATACAGTATTAACGAAAATGACCATAACAACAAAAAAACTTATTGCAGGATTTTTGGAAATTCCTGTGGGATAGATAATCTCTGAAACTTCCGAGCCGATTAAAAAAAAAAACTTTTACCAGTAAAAAGTTACACTATCCTTTATTGACATAGGCTACTTTTTTCCGGGGAAATGCAAAATTCCCAAGGGATAGAAAAAAGAAAATTCAACTTCGGAGCTCATTTTAAAATGTCATACACCAATAGAAAAGATGCACTGTCCTTGGTTAACATAGGATGCTTTTTTCCGGATAAATGCAAAATTCCCGCGGTATAGAAAATAGTAAAATTAACTTCGGGGCTGAGTTTAAAAAAAAATCACCAATAGAAAGCTTCACTATCCTTTATTGGTATAGGCTACCTACTATTTATTCGGTAAAATGCAAAATTCCCCTGGGATATTAAGAAGTGAATTTCAATTCAGGGCTGATTTGAAAATTTCTTTCAGCTATTAGTGAGTAGCTACACTAACCCTTACTTACATAGACTATTTTCTCCGTGAAAAATCAAAATTCCCACGGGAAAAAAATAAGTGAACTCCACTACGCGGCTGATTTTAAATGTTCTTTTATCGGTAGAAAGCTTTAAGGACATAGGCTACTTTTCTCGGGGAAAATGCAAAATACCCGCGGGATAAAAATAAGTGTAATTTTGCAAAGAATAAGGACAAATTTGTTGAAATTCCCGCGGGATAGGGAATAAACGGGATTTATAATATTCACTAACTGATACTCATGATGAAATGATAATAATGATGGATGTTGCCGGTGCCGGATTTTTGTTTTACACAATGAAAGAGATGAAGAAGCTTTACCACAAATTGGAATTCTACGCGGACGAAGTCGCGGGCAAAAGCTAGTAAGTCATAAAACTAAGCTACCACGAACTCAGTCGGATAATCCATTACCGAACAACGTAACGAAACTCGCACAATAATTTATTCTGAGTCATATACAGTGTTAGGTACTTTTTCTTTTATTACGTGTCACATCAATGTCATGATCGTAAACATTGGTATCGTTATCAATAACCATGTTTAATATCAACGGAAAACGCCGCGATTTAATTTTTTGACGTGACAACGTTAATAAATCGATGAACGCCGGCTGCACGCACGAAAAAGGATGACGCAATGTAACGTACATGTACCGTACAGAGCAGTGAAGGCCAGTATGTGCAAGAGAGCAGCGAACGCCAGGATTTACAATCTTTGTACTAGAGCTCGGGTAATTTTCAATGCGGGGTGCGGGGTGCGGTGGGGGGGGGGGGGGGTTGAGGGGGGTGCGGGGGGAGTGCGGGAGAGTGCGGGATGAAAATTTCATTGATTTTGCCGTATTTCAAGATATTTGACAAAACACCGGCTCTCGTCCGATCACCGAGGTTAAGCAACGTCGGGCGCGGTCTGTACTTGGATGGGTGACCGCCTGGTTTCATTTTTGTTTTTTGAATGTTTTGTTATGACGTTGTCACGTTAAACTATCGTCCGTAAACAGACTTTACAGACAACCGGTTTTTTTTCTATTTTAACAAAAATCAATATACCAGGTAGTTTCTGTTAACCCTTAATAAGGCCCCATTTACTGTAGCATACTACCACAGATCAAAAGCAGCTATCGAATACTTACCTGACAAACGATATTTTTACTTGTAAAGCTAGTAGCATTTTCTATAATTACAATGGATACTGTAACTTATTTCTAAACCAATAAAGTTGAATTTCCAAGTCAATGCATGTGGTCGCTAAATCTTCTCTCCCTTATTAAGGGTTAATGTACCGAGCAACGTGTCGAATTTAACGAAATTAAAAAACCGGCCAAGTGCGAGTCGGACTCGCGCACCGAGGGTTCCATACAAATTTATATGTATCTATGAACATCCAGTCTTAGCAGACCCCTGCTCCTAAGCAAAATGTGCGCAGTGTGGGATCATTGTAGATTGGTTATTGATATAGACAGACAGACAAAAAAAATTATGCTTTTCGCAATTTTTCCTTTATCTGTGCTATAAGACCTAGCTTCGTACCAAATTTCAAGATTCTGAGTTCACGAGAAGTACCCTGTAGGTTTTGATTCCCTTGCGAGTTCCGAAAATATGCGGAAATTTGCGTCATAAACGGCTGTATCTTTTGATTGCGTTGGCTTAGATGTTTGATTTTTTTACAGCTCCAAGGGACAGTAGACTTGAGTATTTGATATAAATTTCAGCTTGATACCTCCACGCGTTCCTGAGAAAAAGGGTCTTGACAGACAGACGGACGGACGGACACACGGACGGACGGACGGACAACAAAGTGATCCTATAAGGGTTCCGTTTTTTCCTTTTGAGGTACGGAACCCTAAAAAAACATGGTGTAGACCACATTTTTTCATGTCCACAGAAGATACGCGAACTAAAGATGTGTTCCCTTCTCCTACCGTCGTAACTTTATGTTGGGAAGAATTGCGAGTCGCTATCTTTTACTCTTTTGGGAATGCGTTAATGCTTCGAGTCACGTACACACTTTGGCTATTTAGAGAGAGACAGTTGCATCGCGCTTAAGGCGAGGTTTTCTTGCAGAGGCCCTTTTGAGTTTTTTAAAAACATCTGAGACAGAATATAGTGTTTTATATTCTAAAAAAAAAGATACACCAGTTAAAGATCTGTCTAGTCGTATTCGCATTCAGTTACAAGATCCAATGAATTTTACTCTACATATAGATAAAAGTACCAAACTTAGTTACCCCTTTTTGTAACATTAGTATAGAATAATTTATTTCAAAAGTAACAATAAACAAGTATTTACAACAAATAAAATTAAAAACAAATTAAATAAAATTAAAACAATGCTAGCCGGTTGGTCGTCCCAGGCACCCCTGGAGCGACGAGGTCCTGAAAGACCTTTTGGATCTCGGGGTCGAAGACTGGCAAGAGCTGGCTCAAGATCGCAAAGCGTGGCGTAATCTGGTGTTGGAGGCCAAGACCCACTTTGGGTCACTGTGCCCTGGCAGTAAGTAAGTAGTAAGTAAAACAAAGCTATCCTTAAAGCTAAAATAAAACGAAAAAATAATAATTTATAAGCGGGAAATAAAAAAAAAAACCGTCTTAGACCGCGCCCGGCCCCAAGGTCCTCCCATGACGCTGGCAGCATTGCCCCGCTGAATAGCAAAGGAATGAATAGAAGGAATGTTTTTTTCAATATTATGACTATACGTAAACTACTTAACTGATATATTTTCATACTAAATACAAACTGAAACATGGATACACAGAAAAAACCCAGAAAAAGAGACCAGAGCTGGGAATCGAACCCAGGTCCTCAGCATTCCGTGCTGCGTGCCAAACCCCTAAACCACCACTGGACTGGAAGTTTCATAGTATGGATTTGAGATACGACCTTTTTTAAAGTAGTGCCGACATACCGGCCGTATCGTCGAATCTGTCCCCTAGTTATATGGGTCATAGTAGAAATCAAATGGGGGCGCCACTTTCTTTGCCACAGTTTTGACGTAATATAAATAAATAAATAAACAATAGGGGACAATCTTACACAAATCGACCTACTCCCAAACTAAGCAAAGCTTGTACTATGGGTACTAGACGACGATAAACATACTTATATAGATAAATATATACTTAAATACATAGAAAACATCCATAACTCAGGAACAAAATATTCGTGCAAATAAATGCCCTTACCGGGATTTGAACCCAGGACCTCTTGCTTCGTAGGCAGGGTCACTACCAACTAGGCTAAAGCGGTCGTTGTCGTTAAATGATTTAACATGGTAACAATTCCGTATAAAAAAACTTGAAACACAATATTTACTAAAGCTGCCCATAGATGGCGCTAGGTACCCACTTTAAGCTGTAGTATCGGCAGCCACCACACGCAATGTTTCCCGATGCGCCAAGAGATAGCGCCACCAGCCAAATTAGATCGCGCCAACGTTTGGTTGACCCGAAATAATGAGGTTCAAGGAATCGAACGTGTCTTCGTGGAACACTAGGGACCTAATATTACATGCTATACGCTTTCACCTCTGTGAGACGTCTTAGTGTTGATATTAGTGTAATAGGCATTCTGATAGTGAAGTTATAGTAATACTTTGTTTGTATAGTAGATAATAAATATTTCTTCGTAACGTAACGTCTTGTTTGGTTGAATCGCCGCTTCCCGAGCTTCCCCGTGTTAAAAACTTACTTTATCGTCCATTTTCTATTATTACTAGCTGTTGCCCGCGACTCTGTCTGCGAAGAATAGGGGTAAAAAGTAGCCCACGACCTATTCTCAGACCTACCGAATACCTACACAAAAAAAAGTTTCATAAAAATCATTAAAGCCGTTTCGGAGGAGTTCGATAGCAAACACCGTGACACGAGATTTTTATATATTAGAAAGAAGATGACGTATTTATTCTACATAAAAAATGTTATAATGTTTCCCATGGTCAAGATAAAAGTTAAAATGTCTCAGACAATATACCTATAAAACGTTTACGTGTATGACAACGTGTATGTAATGGACAACACATTTTATAACCCAAACCACTGGAGTTAGAGATATTAAATTTGGCTGAAATATTACTTTTTACCCAACTGCCGAAGGAAGGTTATATTTTATAGCGTATTTTAGAGCTAATACTTGACCTCTCATGTAGGTACCAAGTTATCGTTAACTTTTGAGATCTGTATACTTCATTTAATTTAGAACTGGAAACCACAACAACATTGTACTACGTCTGTTCAACTATTTCTTACCTAGCTAATAGAACAGTACATTAGTTTGGGAGCCGCAAAATAAAATTGTTTTAATGTCACTTTATTTGCGTGTCGTCAATTGTTACTCTAGTACAAATTGTAAAGAATTACAGTTCACGAGCCGCAATGTAATGTTGTTGTGGTTTCCAATTCTAAATTAAATGAAGTATAAGTCCGTTAATTTTTCGTTTTTTTTTTTTTGTTTTTTTGTAAGAAGCCCCATTATTATGTTAGGCGGCCCCTACACCTACAATAACATTGTACAATACTTTTTATTGTACAATAAGATTGAAAGGCGCTCTGAATCCAAACGAGCAATTATATTGCACAATAATACGAACTGCACAATGTTTTCGTGTTCAGTCGGATACAGTGTTACCAACCCTACTGTTTTAACAGCAGATTTGCTGTTTTCACATCAATGCCCCTGTTTTCTGTTTCATTCCTAATTTTTACTGTTTTTCAATTACCGTTCAGCGCCATCGACTTATACTTATTTACCAAAAATATGTATGATTATAAAAATGAATATGAGTCTGAAAATACTGAAGGCGAAGCAATTGAGGATGAAAAAAGAAAATTTTGCTTTGATTTTTGTTTTTTATTTTGTTGTAATCAATATTATATATAATACTAGCTTTTGCCCGCGGCTTCGCTCGCGTGTACCACGAGAATTCCAAAGCACCAAGATATCAAGCAAGCAAGCATACAGGCAAGCAAGCAAGCATGCAAGCAAGATGCAAGCATGCATGCAAGCTTGCTTGCTTGCGTGACAGTGGGACCATCTCAGGAGTATATTATATTCTTTCGAATAAAAAAGAATTTATAAAATCGGTCCACAATTGACCGAGAAATCGGTGAACACACCTTCATAAAAAAAATACATAAAGTGGAATGCATAACCTCCTCCTTTTTTGAAGTCGGTTAAAGAGCCCTTTGCGGCCTATTTACAGTATAAAATTATGAATTTTGAAATTTTAGCTTACAACCAGTAAAACGCAAAATCCCGTATTTTCCCGTTCCCGTAAGAATTTCGGGAAATAGTTTTTTAATACTCCCCTACACTCCCTATAAAACTTACTTGCCAAATTTCAGCTTTCTACGGCCAGTAAAACGAAAAATCCCGTTTTTTCTCGTTCCCGTGAGAATTTTGGAAAGTCCTTTCTCAATGCTCCTCTACACTCCCCAAGCAACCTACATGCCAAATTTCAGCTTTCTACGACCAGTAAAACAAAAAATCCCGTATTTTCCCGTTCCCGTAAGAATTTCGGAAAGTCCTTTCTCAATGCTCCTCTACACTCCCCAAGCAACCTCATGCCGAATTTCAGCTTTCTACGACCAGTAAAATGAAAAATCCCGTTTTTCTCGTTCCCGTGGGAATTTTGTATAGTCCTCCCTTAATGCTCTTCTACACTTCCCCAAGCAACCTACATGCCAAATTTCAGCTTTCTACGACCAGTAAAACGAAAAATCCCATTTTTTCCCGTTCCCGTGGGAATTTTTGAAAGTCCTACTCTAATACTCTTCTACACTCTCCAAGCAACCTAGATGCCGAATTTCAACTTTCTACGACCAGTAAAACGAAAAATCCCGTTTTTTCCCGTTCCCGTAGGAATTTTGGAAAGTCCTCTCTCAATGCTCCTCTACACTCCCCAAGCAACCTACATGCCGAATTTTAGCTTTCTACGACCAGTAAAACGAAAAATCCCGTTTTTTCCCGTTCCCGTAGGAATTTTGGAAAGTCCTCTCTCAATGCTCCTCTACACTCCCCAAGCAACCTAGATGCCGAATTTTAGCTTTCTACGACCAGTAAAGCGAAAAATACCGTTTTTTCCTTATCCCGTGGGAATTTCCGAAAATCCCTAAAATAGTTTGTTACTATTATAATTACCTACTTCTATGCCAAATTTCAAGAGTCTAGTAATTATAGTTCATAGGATCCCATTGAACTGAATATATAAATCCCGTTTTTTCCTTATCCCGTGGGAATTTTGAAAAATCCTGAAATAAATGTTTTAACTAATGTAATACCTACTTGTGTATCAAGTTTGAAGAGTCTAGTTATTATAGTTAATGAGATAGGGTCACTCGGAATTGAATATATAAATCCCGTTTTTTCTCGTCCCCGTGGGAATTCCCAAAAATCCTTCCTTAGTGGATGCCTACATTGTATAAGGTATCTATTTGCAAAATTTCAAGTCTCTAGGTCCAGTGGTTTGGGCTGTGCGTTGATATATCAACAGTCATTTAGTTTAATTAGACATTTCAACCCCATCCAGGGAGATGGTATTTTACGTCCGCCACATCGGATTTTAAAACCGTTGTTGTTTTCATAACCAGCGACCCAATAAACCATAGAAACTACACCCATGTTGATTTTCAGACTTTGTTACTCCTTTTCCCCCTTTTAGGGGTTGAATTCTCAAAAAACCTGAAACACGTGTTTACTCATTTATCATTAGGAGTACTTCTGTGAAGTTTCGAATAAAATAGGCGAACGAATCTTGTTTCCCCATACAAACTTTGGACCCCCGTTTCACCCCCTTTGGGAGTGAATTTTGAAAAATCCTTTCTTAGTGCACCCCTAGACCTTATAAGGAACCTACATGCCAAATTTGGAATCTCTAGGCCCAGTGGTTTGGGCTGTGCGTTGATATGTCAGTCAGTCAGTCAGTCAGTTTCTTCTTTTATATATTTAGATAACAATGTATACGAGTCCTAGTAACTAATAAAAGTAGGTAATCGTTTTAATTAAGTATATTCTGCAGACAAACTGTGTAAACAGTTTTGCAGGGCTATGTGCTAAAAAATCTATGTACCTAAAAGTATGTCAAATAAATAATTTTTTCATTTCATTTCATATGAGGAAAGCATGAAATCTGTCTTTTTTCACTTTATCTACTGTTTTCTCCTGTTTTTTTATTGGTGAGCTGCTGGTTTTTAGTTTTTAGGGGTTGGCAACACTGGTCGGATACTAAAATATTGCACAATACTGACCCTACACGATGCAATGGAAAAATATTGTGCAATAAAAATTAAACTTGCTCAAACTTTCGGTCAATCATTGCGCAATCTTCAATATTAACCCTAAACGGTCAATAATATTGTACAATTTGCAATATTGCGCAATATAATTGACCGTTTAGGGGCCGCCTTAAAGAACGACTCTAAATACGACTTTAAGCAGTTTAAACTAACAAACCTAAAAGACCGATTATAATGCTGACTAATATTAAACATCAATAATATATTCGAACTTGATGACTATCGAAATTCTAAACTATAGGTCGTGATAATATTATATTACGCTTACATATATAGACCTAAACATATTTGTATAACTCCATGTCCTTCGTCTAGTGCAATGACATAAGAAGCAAAGAAAATGGTGTCAATTTACTATATACTAGCGACCCGCCCCGGCTTCGCACGGGTACAACTATATTATACATTGGTTAGCATTTTCATTAATGTTTAAAATGAAAAAAGTTGTTGTAGTGACATAACTACAATAGTTGGACATATGCTACCGCGGAGTTTTTTGTAGACATTATGATGTTCTTCAATATTGTTGGACATTATTTTGTTCTATCGCTAATAATTTCGGCAGCGCATTCGACGAAAGACATTTTAAGACTCATTTTTCTACACCTTCGGTTACATTGTTCAAATTTTACCAAGGATCCCTATTTTTTTTCAAAATGAAATGTAGCCTATGTCAAATTGGAAGAATGTAGCATTCTATTGGTGAAAGAATTTTTTAAATCGGCCTAGTACTTTTTGAGCCTATTCATTACAAACATACAAAAATAGGTACAAATCTTTCCTCTTTATAATATTAGTGTAGAAGTGTAGATTACTGACCTACACTCCAAGAAATAATGGCTCCGATACCTAGGTATACTTTCATTATTTTAGCAATAGAAATGACTCAACCATTTGACCGGTAATTTTATTAAAAACTAACTTTAGCCCGCGACTTCGTCCGCGCAGGGATACAATTTATACAACGTGTCTTTACCCTCTGTAGGGTCAAGTGCATAAATAAGTATCTATTCGAACCACTCAAAAATATGTTATTACGGCCTTATTGCGTCGGAATAAGAGTCTGTGGTACTTATTTTTGAAACTTTCATGAAGAACATATTTTTACACTTGACTGTACATAGACGAATAGGACGTGTTGTTTACGGTATGCGCGCACGAGCAACTTTTGTCTCCGCAACTATTTTCCCGGGATACAAATACACATAACACAAATAAATCGCCTTGCGACTAATTTGCTCGTGTGCGCATACCCTTAGGGTATTTCTAAGCTACCGTAGGGTAGACCGGGGACAATAGAAACACGTCATGACTGAAACAAGTCAAATTTCTCGAAAACTATAATACCAACGCGTATGACGCAACACTAAGAACACGCGGTCGGCCATGGCTGAAACCCCGACCAATAGCACTCGAGCGACCGAGCGGCGTGGACGTGTCGAGGAGCCATCGAAATTTTTCGCAGTCAAAAGTAAGTCTTTGTGATCTACTATGTTTTCTTATAACTTTGTTTACTCTTGTATTTTGACTGATTAAATTATCGGAGTGTTATAGTTAGGAATAAACGCGTGTTTTTGATTGTTATGGATCAGCTTTCGAGTCTCTTTCATGAGTAATATTTGACCTTGAATTAAAAAAGGTGATGTGGGGACGGTAGAAACAACTTGCTTGTCGCGTTTTAATCGTCCCCAAAAGTAACCCACTTCAAATATAAGGAGGTTATGTGTTCGATGCACATTTTGTTCACAAAAATTTCTGCTGTTTTTGACATAGTTAAAAATATTTTATTTAGTAGTTGTGTCAAATTTAAAACCGCTAAATAAACTGATGCTTTGTATTGCCTAGTATAAAGGGTATGTACGTATCCCATTAAAATGTAGTCGAAGTCAGTCCTAATTTAAATTAAATTTATGGTGTTTTAAAGGGTACGTATCAAAATATATAAAGTTTAAAACAAATAATGGACGAAATACATAATGGTCATTTGATATAATGTAATTTTCTTGGAAATTCTCAACTTTACAGGATTTTCATAAAATAAACCTAACCTAACCTAAACCAATCTGTAGATTACACGATTAAAAAAATTCGTTTAATCAATAGTTTCATAGAAAATTTTAGTATGTATTATGACCATTATGTATTTCGTCCATTATTTGTTTTAAACTTTATATATTTTGATACGTACCCGTTTTAAAATTTATAAAGAGTAGTGTGACAAAAATATAATAAATAACGGACAATTGAAAATTGAGTATTATTACAACTTGGAATAATATTATATTTATTTGACTCTTATGTATGTATTAAAGTTAACATTGTTAACAGATTTTTTCAAATATTGCAATCATTTTCTTCTCACTTCAAGTGGTCGGATTTCATTCAAATTTGGTACGCATGTGTATATCAGATGGCAACACAATAATAAAGTACCGTAGTCAAAAAAAGGTTGTTTAATTTTTTTTTTACCAATAAATTATTTTACGATGATGTATGTCATGGTGAAATATTTTATCGGAAGGTATTATTCTATTATGCTCTGAATCTTTGGTATTGCTCCCTCTGATATGACATGTAGGCTATGTTTAATTTTATATACAAGCTATATAATGGCGAAATTTCATCAAAATCCGTTCCGTTTTTTTTTTTTTTTTTTTTCCTAGTTCAGGTATACGTAACATGTTTCCCTTTTTAAATATGTTTAGTCTATAAGTTGTTATGTTTTGTTACTTTTAGTATGATAAATAAAGATTATTATTATTATTATTATTATTATTATGTTGGTACGGATTTCCGATCACGGGCCCATGGGGACCCGGTCATTTGAAAGGCATTCATGGGGCCGAAGCCAACATGAAGAGGCCTTTGGTACCATATAATATAAATGAGATGGGCGCAACTATGGAGGTCTATCCCCTAATACACCATGAGGATGTGCTAGCGGACAGTCCTCCACAGTTGCCAAACTATTGCCAGGTAGGAAGCGACATGGAATTGGCTATGGGGTTGGGATGTTGTGGACAGGATTACCGGGCTATGGAGTGAGATAACGGACACCTACCATTTCAATATCTCATAAACTGAACTTTTGGTAGGAGGTGACTCGCCATTCACTAAATGGGCCCCTCAAACTATTGCCCGCTCGGGGCAACGAGGCGGCAACATTGGTGTGAACGGCTAAGGATGGAGAGGTGTCCCTGGACTTTAAACTTCAAAATGCCAACTCGCCACTTACGGCCAAACACATCCATCCTTCGAGCATTTAGCTCTTGCGCTCCACTCTAGGCGGCCAACAAAGGCAAACTAGAGGCGGGGTGGGTGTGTAACTGTGTGTGAGTGTGTGTATAAGCGCATGTGTGTATGTGTACCCCTGGAGGTCTCGGGTTCGTGGTGTCGCTACGCACCAACAGCTCGCCACAAGCCGCCCTGCGATGACTGACTGCACTGGTGATACGACAACACCAGCGGGCGATGGGGTCGTCACATCCCTACGCCTTTTGACTGACTGCGCTGGTGACACCACAACACCAGCGGGCGATGGGGTTATTATTATTATTATTACTATTATTATAGTAGTTTTTTGCTTCTCACAAACATTTATTTTTATACTTTATATTAGTAAAATTATTGTTACGTTATATATATTTATATACCTACACAAATTTATTTATTGCATATTATAAATTATAAATAAAACATAAGTCTTGTGTTTTCATAATATACCTATCTTTACCTGTTTTTTTAGATGCCTCGAAAACGGAAGCGTGTTACCGAAAGGTCTTCCAAAAGCATGTTTGCTTATCAACAGGCGTATGAGGAAGTAGTCTCAGGAAAGTCCTTGAGAAAAGCAGCAGAAATGTTTGATCTGGATCATGTTTCCTTATCGAGATATAAAAAAAGAGAGAAAATGCGCTTGAAAATACACCGAGAGATAATATAACAATGGGTTATAATTCAGCAAAAAAAGTGTTTTCAACCGCTCAAATTTCGCGAAATTGCAGATTATGCGATTAAGTCGGCTGATATTTACTTTGGGCTATCTACCAAAGATTTAAGGAAACTGGCCTATGACCTAACGATAAGGTACAACCTTGCAAGACCAGATTCGTGGGATACAAATGAGACTGCTGGAGTGGAGTGGCTCAAAGGTTTTCTAGGCCGCCACCCAGAACTATCTGTTAGGTGTGCTCAAGCCACAAGCTTGGCTCGAGCCACCAGTTTCAATAAGCACAACGTCGATGAATTTTTTGACAATTTGGAGAAGGTTCTTGACCGTGAAAAGTTTCAAGTCAAGGATATTTACAATGTCGATGAGACCGGCATAACGACAGTTCAGAAACCCAATCGGATTATTGCTAAGAAAGGCATGCGGCAAGTTGGTGCATTAACGTCAGTTGAGCGTGGATGTTTGGTAACAGTTACTATAGCGGCTAATGTTTATATTCCCACGGGTCAATTACCAGGATCATTTTATCAACGGCGGGTCAATTGGTAGTATTGGAACCGCAAACAAGTCTGGTTGGATGCAAGAAGAAGATTTTCTCGTGTTCCTGCAACACTTTCAAAGACATACAAATTGCTCGTTGGAACACAAAGTGCTAATGCTTCTTGACAATCATTCGTCACACGTGTCAATCAAGTGTATTGACTATTGTCGTGAAAACGGTATCGTGATGCTATCTTACCCCCCACATTGTAGCCATAAACTACAGTCACTAGACCGCTCCGTATTTGGACCTTTAAAGAAAGCAGTCAATACTGCGTGTGATGCCTGGATTCGAAACAACCCTGGAAGAGTAATGAGCATTTATAACATCCCGAGTGTAGTTGCTACTGCTTTACCTGTGGCGGTAACTCTATCTAATGTTCAAGCTGGGTTTAGAGTATCGGGAATTTGTCCATTTAATAGACAAATATTCAGTGAATTGGATTTTGCGCCCTCGTACGTCACGGACAGGCCAGATCCGAACGATTTGCGCGTAATATCAAACAGTGATCAACCTTTACTTCTAGATTCAGGCACTTCACAGGCAAGTTCTTCAAGAATTCCTTCAATTCTAGAACAGCAATCTTCTGCACAACTTGATGCCGCCGCTGATCCCGCTTACCTGAGAGATTCAGTCATTTCTTCGCTAAATTCCTCCGTTATACCTACATCGAATAGTCAAGACGATTTGCTAAGTTTGGCTTTGCCTCTGCCTCCACAATTAAGTTCACAATCACAATTAAGTTCTGATGCCGTACCTGACACGGGAGCGCTATCGACTCAGGCAAGTTCTACAGCTCTACAGTCAAACTTTGCTACCGAAATGAATACCGTCACTCCGTACTATCCACGAGGTTCAGTAACTCCAGAACCGCAGCAGACTTTCACAATATTGGGAGCTCCACTTTCTTCAGAATCGTCAACTACTCAACAACCAAGTCTTGATGCCGTAAGTACTCATTTCGCTACAGATCGTGAAATTGATGCTCTACAAGATTTGCTAACTTCGCCGCCACATTCAAATCCCACTGCGATACTTGATGCTGTACCTGTATCTACATCGGAAATTGAATTTCAACCCACTTCAAGAAAATCAACGACATCAAAACCCAATTTCAGTGGATTTAAAGACGTTGTTTCATCTTCTCTTTTATCAAAGAACTCTGCGAGCCAACAGCTAAGTTTCCCTACATAACCCGATCCTCTGGCAATTCCTGGACCTTCTACAAAAACATTTTTGCTAGAGTCCGTAAGGCCTTTCCCTAAAGCAACACCTAGAAGATCGACAAGAAATGTAATGAAAAAAAAATCTACCGTATACACAGATACTCCGGAAAAAGAGAACATTAGAATACAAACAGAAGAAAGAGAAAGAAAAAAAAATGCTGCCAAAGTAAAAACTAATATGAAGAATATGAAAATTATGAAAAAAACTACAAAGAAAAGAAAAACTGGTAAAAAGAAACTACTAAAAAATAGCAATGGGAATTATTCAAGTTCGGAAGAAGAAGAGGAATTAAACGACGACGAGTCGGTGTCAGATGTATCGGATGATATAGATCAGTTCGATTCATCTAGTTGTGAGTCGTCTGAAAATGCAACTGCACCTCCATCGCTTAGGAAAGAAGACTGGGCTATAATTAATTTAACATCTATGAAAAATCTTGTGCATCGTTATGTCGGACAAATACAAAATATTACACGTCATGGCTACATAGTAAAATTTGCAAAAAGAATAGATTACCACAAATTTAAGTGGCCAGTGAAAGATGACATAGCAGAAATTAGGAACTATCAAGTGGTTAAAAAAATTAATCCGCCCGACGTTAAATCTAAAAATCGACGTGCTATCATTTTTGAGTTTAAGAAATCATTGCGAAAGTTCAAAATCGAATAAAAGTAACATTACGTTCGCGGACAAGACTGATTAATATGTTTTTAAATCGTTACCTTTAATTCTATGCCATGGAGACTGATTTTCCATTAAGTTTTTAAATAATACATATATAACAATTATATAAGTTTTGTACTTAAGGTAAAGATTATTCAAAAAATTGAATTTTCAGAGATAATTAGTTATAGAAATTAACGGGTAGGAGCTTTTTAGAAACAAAAATTATTTTGTTCATTGTAATTATTTTTAAAGCTAGTTTCTGGTCAGTAGGTGTTTATTGGGAGTTCTAAATCACTTTTCAAGTGATTTAGAACTCCCAAAAGGGTTTGATGATCTAAAACTCGCAATCGGTTTTGAACTCTCAATCAGTTTAGTGATTTATAACTCTCAATCGGTGTTAACGATTTGGTATTAACATTCGTTTTTAGGAAAAGTAAATCGTAATATCAACGCTATCTAGCTTACTCACTCACAGCTCACTTTCAGTACCTAGATTACTTCATACATAAATAGATTTATTTGCGTATAATACTCATAACACGGAAGATTACCGTAACGTTTAAACGTTTCTGATCAGTTAGGATATCGAATTATGGAGTTTGTTAAACAAGTACAAACATTAAATTTACAAAAAATTTGTTCAGATTCAAAGAAAGAACATTTCCGGCATGGAAAGCTTTTACCGAGTACAATTCGATGTCTTGTTTGTGGTCCATCTAACTGTGGCAAAACAAATTTAGTTATTGGGCTTCTGCTACATAAAAATGGGTTAAATTTTCAAAACGTGTATGTTTACTCCAAAACATTATTCCAACCTAAATATAGGTTCTTAGAAAAAGTTTTGAGAAGAGTACCTGGGGTTCAATATTTAAAATTTGACGAAAATCAACAAGTATTAAATCCAGATAGTGCAAAACCTAATTCAATAATTATTTTCGATGACATAGCATGCGAGAAACAAAACAATGTACGAGATTATTTTTCTAAGGGGCGACACAGTAAAATTGATTGCTTTTATATAAATCAAACATACAGCAAGATTCCAAAGCAGCTTATAAGAGACAATGCTAATTTAATCATTCTTTTTAAACAGGATGATACTAATTTGCGCCATGTGTATAATGAACATGTAAATACAGACATGCCATGGGTACAGTTTCGGGAAATGTGTGCTATCATTTGGTGTACTCCTTATAATTATTTAGTTATTAATAAGGACTGCGAAAGAAATAAAGGATGCTATAGAAAAAACTTTGATACGTTCGTGATTCTGAAATAGTTTGTACTTATAATGAACGTCACTGTAAGATAATGTTCATTACTTATTTGATACCCACATAGAAAGTACATAACTTTTGCAATGGACGAGGAAAGGGTAACTAAACAAGAAATCGTTAAATCTGCTGAAGCAGTTAAGAGAAAAGTTAAAATGATGCGCGATATAACAAGTGAAAATGAAAAAATTCTTGAAACAGTTCTTAAACCTATATCAGATCCTCTCAACCAAATGGTAGGTCAAAACAAAACCTGTGCTAACTATAAAAATAGAAGCATTAGTCCTGAATGTCATAGTACTCCTAAAAAAATAAAGTTTGACCCTAACAAAGCAAAATCAAGTTTTTTTAATGATGATACAATACTTGATCCTGGTGAATTAAATCGTGATGAAATCGAAAATAAAGATTTAAATTTTAATTCGTATGAAGAATGTGAAACAGAAAACGAAGAAAGGAATAGTGTTTCATCTGATGATGGGACATTTGAGTCACTTCCCAGTTTAGATCGTAATTATTCGTCACCACTTTCATTTTCCGCGAAAGCATTTGAAGATGTGCCTTACGGAGTGAGACAAGAACGAGGAAAACTTATGATGGGATCACAAAGAGTTTTTGTCGCGGAAAATACTATTACCATTAACTCAACTATTTACAAAAAGACACCTGGGCTTATACAGTTGTTATTTCAGAAAATACCTCAATTAGATTTAGTTTCTGCAGAAGACAAAGAAAATTATAAACTCATATTAAATCAAACGAATGCTCACCGTAGAGATTTTGACTCCACAAAACCTATTAAAGGAAACAGAGGTTCCAAATATTTACAAATTATTAAACCTCTATTTAAGCTACATAGGAATTGTGAAAGTACAGAAAACCTTTCAGTGGGTAATGGGTTATTAAAAAAAGTGAAGTCTGATATTGATTATGTGTACTGGGATGACCCGAATGAGCTAGTTAATCGATTAAAATTACTTATCGCTTCTCGAGAAGCTGGTAACACAGGGCTGGGCAATGAGATTATATCAATAATAGAAGAATTGCGTGAAAATAATATCATATAATATATAAGCTAACTTTTTTATCATCATATCAGTTGAAAGATAGCTGGATGCAAAGGTGGACGAACTATGAACATCGACAAATTTGGACATCACGTTCATAAACGTTTGCGTTTTGCCCAAAATTTCATTAACTATGATGATGAAACATTAAAAAAATCAGAAAACGGAGATTTTGATTTACGCCTATCAAGGTTGAAAGGTTTGAGGTCTCCAGTTTCCAGTGATGACGCTGTTAATAAAGATTACGTAGATCATATAAACAAAGTGATTCAAACTAATTTAGCTAACATTATACTTCAGCTACGCCACATAGACTCAATTTTAAAACAATTTGATGAAAAGTTTAATACAAAAGAAGATATTAATAAAATCAGTGGTAAAATAATAAAGGAAAAAACTACAAATGAGTAAGCAAGATATTGTTAATGAAATCCATAAAGATGCCAGAAAAAATTTTGAACGACGTCCTGTATTATTAAAAGGTATAGATGATCTATGGCAAGCCGATTTTATTGATATGCAAAAATTCGGTCACGTAAACAATGGTTACAAATATATTCTAGTTGTGATTGACTGCTTTTCGAAGTATGCGTGGGCTAAAGCAGTAAAGACTAAAAATAAAAATGAAATAACACAAGCATTTAATGATATCCTGGATCCCAATCGCACCCCTAATAATTTACAGACAGATTTAGGTAAAGAGTTTTATAACCATGTTTTCCAACAATTGATGAAAGCAAAAAATATAAATCACTACTCAACGTATTCCACAAAGAAAGCTTCAATTGTGGAAAGATTAATAAGAACATTAAAAGCTAAAATATATAAGAATTTCAGCTTGGATGGTAACTACAGATGGATTGGAAAATCGCTTATAACGTTGTCAAAAACTACAACGAAACTGTGCATCGAACAATAAAATATAAACCGTGTGACGTCAATTATTTGAATGAGCATGAGGTGAGAAAAAACATCTTAAGCGGACAAACCCGAACCATTCCAAGGAAAAGAAAGCTTAAATTAGGAGATTCTGTACGAATCAGTAAGTTTAAATCATCCTTCAGTAAGGGGTTTACTCCAAATTGGTCTACTGAGCTATTTACAATTGTTAAAATAAAAAACACGAATCCTGTGACATATCAAATTGAAGATTTACACAAAAATTTAATACTTGGCTCGTTTTATGCTCAAGAACTTCAAAAAACTGCACATCCAAATGTGTATCTGATAGAAAAAGTTGTCAAAAAGAAAGGAAAAAAACTTTTTGTTAAATGGTTAGGCCTCAGCGAAGCGGAAAATAGTTGGATACATAAAAGTGCTATTGTTTGATTATAAATATATGTTATTCATCATTTCACATCATTAAATAAAAAGAAATGCAAGGGAGCGGACTTGTCAATAATTTAATAAATAACTTACCCTTTGAATTACACTTACCTGGATATAATTACTGTGGACCAGGTACAAGATTGAGAGAAAGATTGTTGAGAGGTGATCAAGGCATAAATAAATTAGACGAGGCGTGTATGAAACACGATATCGCTTACAGCAGATATCCAGATTTGAAACAACGCCATAAAGCTGATTTAGATTTAATAAATATGGCGCGAAAGCGAAAAAGCGCTCCAGATGCAAGTAAAGGAGAAAAAATTGCATCATGGATAGTAAACAAAGTTATGAAAACTAAGTTAAAAGCTGGTGCGGGTATTAAATCATTTAAAACAATTATTTCTAAAATTCGTTCTCATTTAAAAAAATATAAACCTAAAAGCAATATATCTACTATAAAATGTGCGTATAAAGCAGCCAAAAAGTTGGTTTCTAAGAATTCTAAAGTTCGCTTGCCGCGCATTATTCCGATACCTAAAACTGGAGGGATATTACCTTTAATTCCTATTTTTGCTGGATTGTCGGCTCTCGGCTCACTAGCTGGAGGAGCTGCAGGTATCGCTAAAGCCGTTAACGACTATAAATCAGCTCAGAATAACCTACAAGAGTCCCAACGACACAATAAAATGATGGAATCAATAGCGATAGGAAAGGGTTTATATGTAAAACCTTATAAGAAAGGAGCTGGTTTATTTTTAAATACTTCAAAAAACTGAACAGAAGGCTGCCAAAGAGAGCTCTTACAAACATAGATTTATTAAAATATGGAAGCGACATACCGCACTTCAGAGGTGTCTTCATGCGTGATGAGTTACCGAAACGACTACGTCCTATTGAGTGTGCAATAGTTAATTTAGATAGTTCTATGAACAGTGGAACTCATTGGGTAGCCTACGTAAAATTAAACTCTTATTGTGAGTATTTTAATAGTTATGGAGATTTAAAACCTCCTCTAGAACTTACGGATTATTTAAAAAAATATGATTTATTTTATAATTATAATTCATATCAAAAATTTAATACAGTAAACTGTGGGCATTTATGTTTAAAATACTTAAGAAAGTTTTGGAAAAAACAATATAAATTGTAACTCGCTGAGCTGCAGCTATCAGTTCTAAAATGTCGTTCACGCTATCAATAACAGGGTCTACTTCGAAGCTTACAACTAATTACTCACCTCCTTTACAACTAGAGGGTGAATATGAGTGTGGGCTTTTGTATTTTTCAACATTTAATTCCATTCCTAACATTGATAGTAGAAATAATCGATTCTGTTACGGTAATAATGAGTCATTAGAAATACCAGAAGGATCATACGAACTCGAAGATATTGCTGATTTTTTAAAAGACAACGTCAAAGACTGCACCTTTAAATTATTTTGTAACAATAATACATTAAAAACTAAGATATTATGTACAAAAGAAGTACATTTCGAAAAAAATAACACTATTGGAAGGATTTTAGGGTTCGGAAATGAAATATTGAAAGCCAATATAATAAACTGTTCTCGGTTTCCTGTTAGCATTCTATCAACGACCGTTATCAGAATCGAATGTGATATTGTGAGCGGATCATTTTTTAATGGAAAACCTAGCCATATAGTCCACGAATTTGTTCCAAACGTGCCACCAGGATATCGGATCATAGAAGTTCCGAAAAACGTAATTTATTTTCCTGTAAATCAAGACACTATAAGTTCTATTAATGTACGCATTCTTGATGCAAATAATCATCTAGTTAATTTAAGAGGCGAAGACATTCAGTTGTATTTTCATATTAAGAAAAAGTAATTATGATAGACTATAATAAAAAGTCGACACGACCCTCCGTACGTACCAGTTCAGCAAATATCGTTAAAAGGAGAACACCTATTAAATTAACAAAAGAAAATATATTATTTTTAAAGCAGATTGGATTATTAAAATGAGCGAAATTCTAAATGTCTCAGACTCCTTTTCGGAGGACAATGCTATTGAAAGCTATGAAGTCCATTCCTATAGACCATATGTGACTACATTCAATAGAAACGATGAAATTCGTATTCCTATCAATCAGCAAGATTTGTATATATTGCCTTCAGCAAGTACCCTGTATTTGGAGGGCACTGTAAAGGTTTTTAATAGAGAATCGAAAGCCGAAGTGAAAAGTATTGAATTTACAAACAATCCATTTTTATTCTTATTTCAAGATATCCGTTATGAATTGAATGGGGTTGAGATAGATAAAGTAAAAAATGCTGGTATTACCACAACTATAAAATCTTTTTTATCTATGAATACCAATGAATCATCAATGTCAAAGGCTTGGGGTTGGGACATAAATGGAACAAAGAATACGGATGGCGGGCGCTTTGCTGTCTCTTTACCTCTAAACAAAATTTTAGGTTTTGCTGAAGACTTTAATAAAATAATAATAAATTTTAAACATGAATTGATTCTCCTTCGGAGTAACACAGATTTGAATGCAGTTCTACTAAACACTAATGAAGTCCTGGAGGACATAGTAATTAATAAAATTGTATGGCGGGTACCTCATATCAAGGTATCAGATCGCCAAAGAATTCATATGTTAAAGTTGATGGAAAAAGATCGTCCCTTAAACGTAGTTTTTAGAAACTGGGACCTATACGAGTATCCGTTATTACCAAAAACCACTAAACATACTTGGTCAATTAAAACATCTTCTCAAATTGAAAAACCGCGATTTGTTATTTTAGCTTTGTCGACGAATAGAAAAAACAAGTCCGACAAGAATTTTTCGTGTTTTGATCACTGTAATCTACGCGAAGTTCGTGTATTTTTAAACTCTACTTATTTCCCCTATGAAAGTTTAAACGTTAAGTTTGAACACAATAACTATGCTTTATTATATGAACAATACGCTAGGTTTCAACAGTCATATCACGGTCGTCGTCGCGCAGAACCGCTATTGAACATACGTGATTTTAAGAATTGCGCTCTGTATGTTTTGGATACATCTAGACAAAACGATCGCATAAAGACGGGACCGGTAGATGTGAGGATAGAAATCGAGAGCGATACGGAAATCCCAGATAACACATCAGCTTACTGTCTTATTTTTAACGACTGTATTGTGGAGTATAAACCCTTGAGTAGCATTGTGAAGAAAATATCATGACTTCAAATTTTCGCGTTCATTACATAGCTGACGTACAAGGCTTCAAAGATGGTGAAAATAATTTTATTATTAAAGAGTTGGCTTTAGCTGCAGAAGAGTTTACCATTGTGTTTTCAATGAAGCCCCCATTTCCATATTCACGTTTATCAGATAAAGAACGACGTCAAGTATCATGGATTGAAAAGAAATATGGCTTTCGTTGGAGTGATGGTTACATTGACTACAGAGAATTTAAAAGAATCATAATTCCCTATCTTGAAAATAAGAAAATATTAGTAAAAGGTTTAGAAAAAGTGAGATGGATCAAAGAGTTGTGTAGTAATTGTTTTGTTACCAATATTAATGAAAAGGAATGTCCAAATTTAAGTGTTATGTATAAGAGTTTATTCGATGATAGAAGTAAAAATAACTGTTTGAGCTATACTTCACATTATGCCTTAAATAATGTCATATGTATTAAAAAGTGGTACATGAAAAATAAAATGCATATATTTTTAAAACTGTAATTAGCATAAGATGTGTTATGAATACTGAATTAAAAACTTGTAATTGAACCAAAGCATTTTATTTAAAATTCATCCTATAATAATTAAAAACAAGAAACTTTGAATTTAAAATTTATTTACTTTAATGTTAAAAGTTTAAATATTTATCTAGTTTAGCTAACTAAGGTGAGATAAATCATAGATGAAACATACATATTCAGGAGTCATGAGCAGGAGTGGAAGGAGTGATGGTTAGGTTTAAGAGAAACATCAAATTGGATTAAAATAGTATTTATTTTTTAAAAGAAGATAATTGCAAACACACACACACTATAAAATTAATATTGAGTTTAAGCAAAAGATAAAAATACAAAATATTCCGAAAGCTTAACACTACAAAAATACAACCAGTCTACTTATTCTTAGAAAAATGATTTATGACCCCATGAAAGGGTAGAAATATTGTCCTGTAAAATAATACGTTTATCATCATTTGAGGATAAAATTATTTTATTTAGAGACTGTGTAAAAATTTCATGCTTCAATGACTTAAATAAAATGTTCTTTTTTCGTACTAATTCTTTGTTAAACAGTACATTTTTATAGTCACGAAATGTCAGTTCATGTATGGCATGTTTTTTACTTCCTTTAGCTTTTTTTATCTGCTTCTCTTCCATCTTAATACAATATAACTTTGACCGAAGACCGACAAATTCAATAATTACTTTACCACCGAATTCATCTTTAAATAAACCCGGGACTTTTTTATTTTTTCGAGTTATGTTGTACACATTACTCTCAGGATAATTACTTGTATCTAAATGATGTTGAAAGTTTAATCTCATGTCTTTGTATAAATCTCTTGTTTCTATAAAATACAGGAAAGAATCTGTGTCAGTATAACACATGGCCAACTTTTCCCCATAAAATGGTTTCATATATGAATAGTGAAAATCATACATGTGAGACTTAGATAATTCTAAAACAGTAAATCCTATATAAATCGGTTTATCAAGAGTTATCATTTCGGGATTCATTTGAATGGCAACAAAGTTTTCAGTAAAAATACTCGAGCTATGAAAATTCGGTCTTCCTACTAATAGTTCTGCACTAATTTTTTTCTTAGTTTTATTCGCGGTATCACTCCACTGATTAACTAACATAACTTTTGTTCTGTTTTCAGTGGCCTCTAATGTTTTTCCGAAAAGACTGTTATTGAGAAGTTTATAGAAATTCATCTGAAATTCTGATTTTGCATTCTTCCGCAATTGTGTGTTTAAGTCAATATATTGTTGAATAAAACGAGCTTGTTTAAATTTTATCACTCTATGTATTTTTTTAAGTTTTAATCAGTGTTTCAGACATGTTTTTAAATGCACGTAATGAATAACATATTCATATTTATCATATAAATTAGGGATCAGTTTAGAGTTCTTAGATCCAGGAGGTGTAAATTTTTGAGGGCAAAACGGAATATCGTTATGTAAGTCGTGCAGGTATTCCGGATACTCTAAATCTACTTCTAATATAAAACCTTCCCGAGCGTCATCTGGCACCTGAGCAAAATCAATTTTTTCTATTTCATCTTTATTTAAAAATGTAAAATCAGCGTACGGTAAATAACCACACATCGCAAAACCATACAGATTGTTACAGTCTATATATAACAGATAACTATCTGGAACTGATGCATCATAGTTTGGCAAGTATTTATTATTCGCACGTGCGTATCTAGACGAGCAAAGGCTCACACCTCCACGGATTCCTTTTTGAATCATTCGAATTATTTCGAGATCATTAATGAGTTCTAGTTTTACATTAGTAATAAGTAACATCGCGTCAAAGCTTAAACTTGGAGCAGTCATATAAAAAGCAGGATCTAATTTGTAGTTTAACTTACAAGTCTGACGAAAGTTTTCAAATATATCAGCTAGTAATAGCACATCTGTTTTAAGATACAGGTCAGTGTACTCGCCTAAGTTATTTATATTAAACACTTTCCAAACGCATTCAGCATGCTTATAATCAGATTCTGAAATTACACTATCTGTCATAGAGTTATAAAAACATTCCCGTGGAGGTAAAGTTTCCTCTTCATAGGAATTCCAGCATGTCATGTATTCATATGGATATACACCCTTCCCTCTAAGTAGAGAAAAGTGGTCTGAAATGGGGAAAAAGCGGTGTAAATGTGCAAAGTCATCATTATTTAAATCGGCTGCAAGTTTTTCCAAACTGGTTCCTAAAAACTTGAAAGAATCAACAAAACGAATAGGTACGAACTCATCAGGACTCGTTTGTAAAAATTTTGTGAACGATATATAGTTCTCTTTGTTTTTCGCGATAACCTTTAACCTGCCTGGCATTTCTCCTAGCTCGCGTATAAACAAATGAGCATCATACCCTGACAAATTGTGAAAGAATACTGGTATAAACTTTGGTAAACGAAACTGAATATTACAGAAAGAATGAGCTGCTCCTCTAAATCGTCCCGTTAAATGACAGTGGTCTCTTACTGCATCATCTAACAACAATTTATTGCAAAGAAAACAATACTTCGCTTCTAAAAACTTTTTTTCTTCTTCGAGCGTAGGAATAAACGGTGCTGGGCTTTTGTAAATATTATTTATTTCCACTACATCCTTTTTCAGATAGTTAAGAAATTTAGTAACGCAGTCTCGTCCACGATAAGTTACATATCTGTTGAGAGAACTATCATATGAACATATGATATAGTAGGCAAATGCAGCAGGTACGTGTCGTTGTAATGTAGTAGTACATTTTGAGCTAACCCTCCCACTTGGTTCCGGTTGCAATAAAGATTCGAAGTCTGCGTAGATAACAAAGGGCATATCCTGCATTCTTTCAAAATTTTTAAATTGAATATAAGTACCGCGATCAGGTAACACTGTCGCGACGCCGCCACATACATGATTATGAAGTTTATCTTCAGTACGAAAAAATATTAAACACTCTTCACAGAGAAATATTTTTCCGTTATGTTTCGTTAGTTGTTTTTTTAGAAGGCGACCTAAATTTTTTATCAAGCAATAATGTGTTTCATTTCCTTTTTCTAACATCAATAAATTTATATGATGTTTACATTTGTTTGCAGTTTTATAAAGAGGACCTACAATATCTCTATTATTCCTTAAACCAAAAATATTAAGACTTATGTTCTGGTTATTTTTTTCAAATGTTTTTATATCAGAGAGCCCTACAGGAAATGTCATATTTTTTATGTTTAGTATTCCTTTAAAATGAGGATACGATGATACACGATCCGCATTATTTTTTACAGGAAATAACGCTGCTATTATACTCCATAAAAAACAGCAATTATCTTTGTTTTTAATATTAACGCATGTTCGTTTAAGTTTTATATTTTTCGATAATTCAATAAATCCTGATGCTCTCAGTGGATTGTATTTGTTTATGTTAACTTCTAAATATAAGTTTCGAAGGAAACTCCAGCCACTATCTCTTTCTTGAAATTCTTCGATTTTTTTTCCTATCGTATGTAAAATCAGTGAAAATAATTCGTTAAAATCATAGCTCTGATTCAGAATCATATTTCGCGTTGCAAATGATTTAATCTCGCAAGTATAATTTTTCGGTAAACAAAATTCAGTAAACAGCTCAAAGTTAGCTTTAATTGAACCAAAAGCAGCCCTTTTTGCTTCGAGAAGTTGACAGACTCGCCTGCGAAGTTTACTCAAAAACAAAGTTGGAGCGTCGTGTGAACTAGCTTCGAGATCTCGCACTCTATATGAAGCAATCCTACTACGAAATGCAGTGCTTATTTTTTCAATATATGAGTTTATTTGAACTGAATTATTATTATTGTGTACGATGCTACGTAAATGAGCAGAAAAAGCTTTACTTAGATTGCTTATTTCACACACTGAACAAAATATCAATCTTTGCCGCATTTTGATTTGTGTATCAAGTTGAGTGAAAAGATAAATTCTAAATAAATAGACTGGTTTTGTTTAATCCTTAATTCTTAAGCTAACAGCGTCATGTATAGGCATAGTCGACCAAGAAATTGCTTTACCACCCTAAGGTTTAATGTTAGTTGTACGGCTTAAAACACTATTTGCACTTGCAAGTAAATATGTCAATCTGTCTTATTGTTTTGATAAAAAGGAATTGTAATAAAAATGGTAAAGCACTTACTTGACCTACTATACATAAATCTTTTATTTCTTTCTATCTGCGAAAAAAGTTCCTTCCGCACTAAAATCTTTTTTACAAATTTTTAGAATTCTATTTACGTTATCCACTACGGGTGAATTCGAATCCAACCTATATTTCAAACTAACTAAAGCTTTCTCCCAACGATCGAGTGCGTTAACGTTCTTAATATCATCTACATTGTAAAGTTTTAATTCTAAGTACAGGTCACCTTTCAATGAGGTCATACGTCGCACTCTTCCGCCGGGAACGCGTCGATTCAGCACCGACGTCAGAGCTCTGTCAGTTTCCGCACTACGCTGCACTTCCACATCTTCTTCGTCCGCGCACTCCCAAATCCACCCACTTTTAGCGCCTGGCTTCGGTTTGCAAGCACCTAGTTTTTTTGATGGACCCCTTTTCCTGAAAATGCAGAAGAAAACATTATATAAATAATACAACAACGTAAGAATTAAAAGTACGCTTAGATTTGAGAGACTCGTATCAGCCGAAAGACGTCCACTGCTGAACATAGGCCTCCCCCAAGGCTCGCCACAGATCAGCCCCGCGCCATCCGCATCCAATGCGTTCCCGCCACCTTCGCCAGGTCGTCGCTTCATCTTGTTGTTGGTTCTTCCGACCCCATCAGTCGTCAGTCCTCACAGTCAGAAACCTCGTATCATTTTTTAGATAATGTCGCACAAAAAACTAAAAATAATTATGGCATGAAAAAATAAAATAAATAGACTGGTTAGGTACGTACCTTGCTGTAGTATACTCCTCTTCACTTTCACTTTGTTCCGTTTTGGACCGTTTTACACTTTTTTCTTTCTTCGGCTTAGGTTCATGAACAGTTTTTCTTTTTACTACAGTCTTCGGTAGCACCTTTTTACTGAAATTATAAATATGAAAATAAATAAACTAAAATTCAATCACAACACACTTAGAACCATATACATATTTTTTAATGAGTTACTCACCTTGTAGTAGTGGATTCGTCCCCAGACTCGCTCAGTTCCTGTTTGGAACGTTCAATATCTTCCTCGTCCTCGCTACTCAGGAGCCACTCTGATTTCGCGTTTGGCTTTGGTAGAGCCCTTCCAGTTTTCACAGAAGCTTTTGGATGAATTTTCTTACTGAAATCGTTAATAAAGGAAACAAAATATAATTAAAGTCAACGGACACGTAGCTGGAATTTTTTCACCAATAATAAATTTATTTTTTATTTACTGGTACTTTAAATTTAAATGCTACGATCGACTCAGATGTCCGTAATAAATTATAAAAAGATAGCAAAGCACATAAATATTTGAAACTTTATTACCTTCCACTACATGATTCCTTTCTAGAATCAAACTGCTCTTCCTCAGAGTGTTCAAGGTTGTAATCCGTACCCGACCTAATAAACATAGTTAAATTCATTAAGATTGCATTGGAGTGCACACATAAATTATTATCAAATTAAGGAGATCAGTTACAATAAATAAAATATAAAACTTACGAACATTATCTAAGATTCACCTAGGTAGTTTCACTTGCTTATAATAAGTAAACGGCGTTATGCACTGATTAGAAGTTACGTACGGAAATGCACAAGTTAGAAAAACTGATTAGTTTTAATGAAACAAATATGCTGACATGAAAGCAGGCGTCGACAACTATTAAACACGTAACTGATGCGCGATCGAACATACGCCTGCCGACCACAACTTAATTGAGAGCGCTAGTTACAATAAATAATATTGTTTGTATACGTAGTGAAAGGTTCCACTTCTCTGCATTCAATTGCGCAAATCATGTTGATTTGATAAACACGTGTCAATTTTAAAACCTAATTTGAAATAAGATACTATTAAAGCGCCGCCTCGTAACAAACGAAAGCCGACCTTAAAGCTTGCGCACACAGTAAAGATGAATGCTAAATAAATATCCTTACAAATTATTCACGAAATTACTCATTTTGACTTGTCGAAACATGAATTGGAACGAGGTCACGAAACAAAAATTGCAACTTCATCGAAACCATAGTACCTATAAAAGCGTATTTTTTGTTATTAATATATATTTCAATCACGGATTTGTAACGAACAGCTTGCTTCTTTCGTTGAAAAAATAAAATGGTGAGTACTTTCCAAACTGTAAATTGCCTTATATTACATATTTTGTTTTAATTAATTTTACCGTTCTTGTTTTTAATTTTTTCAGAGCTCACAGGCCATTGACCCTAAAGAGGACTTCGACATCGATTTCCCTCCATTTTTCTCTCAATTTAACGAGAAAATAAATGAGGTTCCATACTCACAAAATTTGGATGAGTATTCGAAATATCAAGAGAGGATGTTGAATCGCTCCGTAGATATTCCTCCCTGTCAAACAAAGGATGTCAAAAAAAAGAACACCAAGAGTGAAAAAAAGCAAATCGAAGGATAATGGCTTAAACTCTCATGTCATCAAGAAAGTGACGAAAGGGAAAAGCATAATAAAAATCAGTGTTTCTGATATCGATCCTATGGCTGAATCAAATGCGATAACTGTGCAATCAGTGCAATACATCGTAGAAAACGAATACGATGATTTATTAAATGCGACCGAGCGGCTCATCGAAAAAATTGTAAAGAAATTAAGTGAAGATATTTGTTATTAAGTAATGCTTAAGTTATAGCTAAACGATAAATATTTTTAACCTCAACGTAAAATAATGATGTTATAAGTCTAACACCAATGTCAGTCTGTGGCACCATAGCCCTCAAACAGATAAAAAGTTTATTTTTGTTTCATAAAAGCAAATTTCCTTGTGATGATTCTTAGCTTTGGTTCATTAGAATCGGTTCAACCATTTTTGAGATATGTATTGAACTCTGAGTTGGTTAGGTTACTAAAGAAATTAGTTACGTAAGGAGTGATAAAGATAACATATTGTTATGTATTCATTCTTATATTCATTTTTTTATTTAACAATAAATAATAATGAAATGAAAAAATAGATGTATGTTTATCGTATACTTAAATTCTCCTGTTTTGTTGATTTGTAAAAATAATAAACTTATAAATGAGGGATCTAACATAAAAGCAGTATATTGTACTTAATGTTAAAATTAAAATAAAATGGTTATTCTAAGTTGTAAAACACATTCGTTGTTTTAAATTATTCCTACAATGATACCTACTTACATTCGCTGTTTCTAAATCACATCGTATCAAGTTCCTTGAGATATGAGACGCTGCAATTAGCACGTTATAGAAAGGTTATTGGTGACATGATATTAACTTATTAAGCACTCGTATTCCTTCATGCTAAGGTTGATAATGAGACAAAGCTTATATTATACATTAAGTCTTTCTAGATAAAGCGAATGAGTTTAAAAAAAAATATGAGTAGTAATATATTGGGCATTCTACCCCCCACCTTGCGGTGGAGGTAGCCTGCCCAAAATAAAAGAATCACATCAAACGTTGTTTTGAAAATTTAAATCGTGAATCAAAAATTGATCCGATCGCTTTGGGCATACTGGCCCAGCTGTCGTTCGATCGCAATCGCGTTGTTCCGATCGCATTGCTAATCACACCAACGTTCATTTTTGAAAATTGAAATCCTGAATCAAAAATTGTTTGCTTTCGCGCAATCGCGCAATCGCGTTGTTCCGATTGTATTGCTATCGAATTTGGGTTGTCGACGCGTTTTGTGTTGCGTTCGGGCTATTAAGAGTTTCCCCCAAAATTGTTTGCTTTCGCATTGTCAACGGTTGTCGACGCGTTTTGCGTTACGTTCAGGATGTTTCGAACAATCGCTTTGTTCCGATCGCATTGCTAACGGAGTTGAGTTGTCAATGCGTTTTGCGTTGCGTTCGGGTTGATAGAGTTTTCCGTTTGAAGTACTTATCCATTTCAGTTGTCTCTATCGAATCTGATTCCACCGAGGGATCGATAAATCGCGTTGTTCCGATCGCTTTGGACATACTGACCCAGCTGCCGTTCGATCGCAACTGTTACTACCAAACTCGATGAGGTTACTTTACTAGTAATCTTGAGTTTTAAGTATCGACGCCTACCAGTTATAGTTCGATGCGATCTAAAATTTGTCCTCAAAATATGATCAGGCGCTTCTGTAATTGAACATTACTAGTCCACCACACGATCGAACTGGATCTGATCTGAAATGTTATTCGATCAACATCCGACACATCGAACCAAAATTCGACTGCAATTTTAACATGTTTGTATAATTCTGACTTTTCGTTTATTTTTAAAAATGGCAAAAGCTTAACACCACATACACTCGGGTTGATCAGGTCCGGTGCATGTGTGACTATGTCACTCAGCGCCCCTCGGTCTCAGGCTGCACAGCCTCGGACTCAGGTTAACTAGAGGTGTTTGCACAACTTGTTGCTCCGTTGATCAGACGTCGCAACAAGCACGGACCCCCCAGGAGTTTAATCCCGGCGCAACAGGCCGCATTTTACGTGCAGGGTATGGATCATCCGTAACACCACCACCGCATAGTGTACAGAATCTCCTCTGATTTTTCAAACTGAGTTCAGCTATACTCGCAACTTGGGTGATCAAGCCAGGCTTTGAGATTTACTAACTGGAGATGTTCTATCAACCGCCGGTAGGTCACGGAAGATGAACACCCACGTTGCTTGTAGTATGAACGCATTTTTACTTATATCTACGAATTGAAAAAACTTTGCTAGCGCGATCTAGGTTTCAGCTAATTTACGTTCGAATAAAACGAGTGTAAATAATCATTTCCATTATAAAGTACTAGGTTTTTTATTTAACACTCGCTAGTCTAAACCAAAATTTGTTTATAAGTCGAAATGCACAAAATTACGCAAAAATGTATTTTTCTTAACATATTGTACTACAGTAACGCCATCTGTGTTTGAGCAATCCTTCATTGTGCTTTCTATAAGTATATCTCACATTAACTTGTTGAATTAAAAACAACTTTGATAACTCAAATATAAAGCATACTTTAAAACCTGATAAGAAGTGATATACAGTATATGGTAATAACAACTCGAAGGCATGCAGTTGCGATCAAATTACATGCCGGCCATCGAGCCGGAGGTGGCTAAATTATTTTAGATATGTAAAAATAAGTAAGGAATTCATTAATATAAAAAACTTAAGATTACAGAGAATTTAAAAGTCATTCATAGTTACTTGACAGGTAAGATACTTGTAAAGGCTTAAAAAATTGAATGGGTTAAAAATTTGTGTGCACTATAATAGACATGGGTGATTGTAAAATTCGATGTCCAGAAATGAGAGAAACGGATGAAATTTGGAAGCTTATATTTCGAGACCGATTGCAATTGAACAGACAATCACACTCTCAAACTTTATTTATATTAATGTACGATACTAGCGTCACCACACGTTGTGTGTAAAATTGGAACTAATGAGATGAATGCGTGTCAACGTTAACCTTAATTAGCAAACCATCTAGTTCGTCAAATAAAGTATAGATGGCGCTATGCGATCGAACGTTATCCTTAATTAGCAAAACAACTTGTTCGGTAAATTTAGTTCAGATGGCGTTGTATACTGTACATCAGATAGTGGTCAAAATTATTAAGGTTTTTTGTTGGTCTTTATATGGTAGAGAATGAAGGTTTATAGATAAAAAACTAAATTGATATATATTAGGCATAATATTTTTGCGAACATGTAGATGACGCCTTCCTGCGATACTGCTTTAAATATGAGTCATATCGAACAGGAAAACAAAATGACGATTTGTAATACTGCAAGTTGAATTATCGATTATCATACATATCTACAAATTGAATTATTGATCATGTATTAGTAAAATACGTAACGTGTTTAAGTAGACCTACTTTAATTTTATTGCGACGGAAGGAAGTTGCACAACATCGTCGCTGCGATTAATAAAATGCGAGTATGTGCATTTTCAGGGCTGTCATTAACGTCAATGCGTCGAATCATTTGATACAACAGCGGTAGGTAATTACAGTTTTAGCATGTATTATATTTATTATGTACTAATAGTAAACATCGCTATGTGTCATCTCGTTATATTTGGAAAGATCCTTTTTAACCCAATATCATCATCATCATCATCATTTCAACCAGTAGACGTTCATTGATGGACATAGAGCTCACCCAAGGATCGTCATAACGACCGATCCATACAGATCCAGAGGGATCCTGTATCTATCACCATAATCAATACGTCGTTTGTGTTGTGTGTACCAACTAGTAAATCTTAAGATCATACATTTAAGTATCTATTTAAATTTAACAGAGTGGTTTCCGAGTGGAAATCCTAATTCACATTATAATAATGAGAGATCAATAATTGTAACAGTTTGCGACTTGAAATGCGACAACCCTAGCTAGTTTAGTAAAATCATCAAAAAACGTCTATTAATTTTCCGGCGATCGATCGTTATTTTCCTTTCTGACTTCGAACGCTGTCGGGAACAGAACCGCATAATCTTACCATTCATCTCAGCTCAGAGGTTACGCTGCATCCAGCTTTTACGATAGTTTCTTCAGCCTACGCATTACATTGATTAAAATGTAAGTAAGTAAACCACTGTTTTACTTTCCTAATCAAGACTAAAACATAAAAAAAACCTTCAAACCTTGTTAAAATAGGCATTTATATTTTTATTTTTTTTTTCAGGTCTGATTCCGGGTTTGAACACATCGTTGCTGCAAACAGTGAGACAATTGGACCAAAATCCGCCGGTCGATCAAAAGCTGTACACAAACGAAAATCTTCATCTAACAGGTAACTTTATCATAAGATTTTCATTTCGTAAGTTATTTACTAAATATTATTTGTTTTTTACCATTGGGATATATTCTACAATATAAATGCCTATGTATTCATTCTAAAAGACACATATTAATCATAACATAATTTTTGGTTTAGATCTGATTCAGAGGAGAGTGTTGACGCCGAATATACTTCAAAATTTAAAAAGCCTACTCAGAAAAGAAAGACAACAACCCCAAGGTATTTTTATTCTCATTTTTTATTTGCTTATTGATTTTTGTGAATATACATTATGTTTCATTAAATGTTTGTTATCAGGTCCTCAGCAGCCAAGAAAAAAGGAACTAAAAACCCGTTCGATGTTTTCGAGGTGTTTTCCGAAGACGTTGCTGTTCCAAAGAAGCGAGCTGAATCAGATCCACTCGAATCGAGCTTAACGAATCGAGTTCCTGGAGGTACCACGAGACGAAATTGTAGCCTTAACGGAGATTTTTTCGTCGAGCTACGTGTGTACAGTACTGGTGACATTCGCAGTGAATTACGTGAAGAACGTTGGAAGAAAGCTCTTGTCGCTATCAAGGTACAAATTGATGACGATTCGCCTCAATGGGAGGCATTGCAAAAATGCATTAAAAAAATTAAGGTACTTTTTAGTGATACTAACGTCAACTTTTATTCTAATAACATAAAGTAATTCAGTCCTTTTCTTTTTACTGATTGCGCTTTTAATACTTCTTAAGCCTTTTTATTATTAGAATAAAATTGAACGTTTGCATATATAATTGCTGTAGATTGTGTGTTTAAAAACGATGATGATAATGGATATCCAGAGTATCGATAATGGTGGACCAGAGTTTCTAACACACAAAACTGATTCAACAAACAGTTTACACCACAGCGAGAGAATTTGTACAGCACTGAGATTTTCAATAATTTTATTGTCATTTTAGCTGTTTTTCTAAATGTGTACAATTTCCGTGCTAAAGACAGATTCAATCAGGTGGTTATCTTAGTCAGTTAGGGTAAGGTAAGTCGCTAGAGCCAATATGCCATTTTGCAATCATTGTTCAATGAAAGTCGAAAGAAAGCAGTGGGTGGGACATCTAAAAAGTAATAAGCATAAAAATAACTCGGCTGTAAAACTTAGCGATGAGGTAGTTGAAATTACGTCTGCTTTTAAAGGTCGCATATCATCTTATAGAATAATGGCAACTGACGAGTTCAAGTTTTGTTTACCTGAGTCATTTTTGATTACCCTAAAATCTAAATTGCTGAAACTTTTTCAAGAATCGCTTAAAAAATACGTGTGTTTAAAGGTTAATTTCGAATATTTTTCAAACTTTCTTTTATTCAAAGATAATAAACAAGAAATTAAGTCCTTTGCTACAAAAAATTTTTCTTTACATCAAAATTATCAATTTGAGGAGCTTTTTCAAACATTTATTTTAAGCATAAAGAAAAAGATCGAAGAGTTTCAGGAACGCGATTCTGGTTGGACTTTCTTATCTAACTTGTATTTAGAAGTCAACATTAATAAGTATGACCCATTGAGAGCGTCTTCTTACGTGGATTTACCTAAAGTAATAAAAAATAAAAAAGGGTGCATTAACATTCATAATCACGATAATTATTGTTTCCTCTGGTGTGTTGTCGCTGCTCTTTTCCCATCTAAAAATCACAGTGAGCGAATATCATCTTATCCTCATTTTGAAGACGTACTGAACATTGATAATATGTGTTTCCCTGTTAGTTTAGCTGATATTAACACATTTGAACGCAATAATATTGATATCTGTATTAACGTCTATTCTTTAAAAGGCAACAGAACAATTGTAGGACATCTATACAGATCTGAATACAAAAGAAAACATCGGGTCAATTTACTTTTAATCGAACATGGTAAAAAGTCGCATTATGTTTTGATTAAAAACTTATCGCGTCTTGTTCGTTGTCAGATTACGAAACATCATGCTAAGCTTTATTTCTGTGAAGACTGTCTGATATTTTTTCAAACCGAACTCAATTTTAGTAGTCATGTTTGTAGTGGGGTCGCTACGGTACTTCCGCAGAAAGGTACCTTTCTCGAATTTAAACATTTTGATCGAAAACAAGACATCCCATTTGTCGTGTATGCTGACTTTGAGACTATACTTAAACCCTATCAAAACTGTGACCCCAACCCTACCAGTAGTTTTACTTCAAACAAACAAGTACATGTACCCGCCGCTTTCGCTTATCATATTATCTGCTCTTACAATGATCAATTTAATCGCTTTGTTCAATACCGAGGACCAGATTGCGCTCAGAAATTCGTTGAATATTTATATAGACACGTTAAAGATATACATAAAATTTTAGAAAAAGAGGTTCCTATGGTATTTACTGAGAACGATTCTTTAGTTCATAAACGAGCAAAGAATTGTCATATATGTAAAGGCTTATTATTTGCGGACAAAGTAAGAGATCACTGTCATCTCACAGGCTGCTATCGCGGTGCTGCACATCAGTACTGCAACCTGCGTTTTCGCGTTCCTAAATTAATTCCTGTTTTTTTTCATAACTTGTCAGGTTATGATTGTCATTTGTTTATCAAGGAACTTAGACAATTTTCAGGACCTGTGAAAGTAATCCCTAAAAATAAAGAAAATTATATTTCCTTTACTAAGTTTTTAGTGATTTCAAATCAAGAGTATGCACAAATTCGATTTGTAGACTCCTTTAAATTTTTAGGTACGAGCTTGGAAAAATTAGTAAATGGATTAAATAAAGATGATTTAATTCACCTGAATAAGTTTTATCCTGATGCTAAGAAATTTAATTTGTTAACTCGCAAAGGTGTTTACCCATACGATTATATGTCGAACTGGGATAAATTTACAGAGACCGAGCTTCCTTCTAAGGAATTGTTTTTTAACTCCTTATCCGGAGAACACATAAGCGATTTGGATTATGCACACGCACAATCTGTATGGTCCATATTTAAAATCAAAAACATGGGAGAGTATACCGATCTTTACCTTAAAACTGATGTGTTGCTTTTATCAGATATATTTGAGAACTTTCGGTTAATTTGCAAGTTAAATTATCATTTAGACCCAGCCTTTTATTTGACGGCGCCAAGTCTATCCTTTGATGCTATGTTATTAAAAACTGGAGTCAAACTAGAATTGATAGCCGAATTAGAAATAATTCGACTTATACAAAAAGGTATAAGAGGTGGTATTTGTATGTGTTCGACTAGATATGCTCGTGCTAATAACGAATACATGGAAACTTATGAAAAGGGTACACCAGATTCGTTTTTAATATATATCGATTGCAATAACTTATACGGATACAGTATGTGTCAATCGTTGCCAATGTCTGATTTTATTTTCCTAAATCACCATGAAATTGCCCAACTAGATATTTTATCTGTGGAGGATGATGCTGAATTTGGATTTATTCTGGAAGTTGATTTGTTATATCCAGAATATTTGCATCATAGCCATAACGACTATCCATTTTGTGCTCAAAAATGTATTCCTCCAGGAGGGAAAACTTCTAAATTAATCCCAAATTTATATGACAAATATGAATATGTCATTCATTATGTTCATCTGAAAACATGTTTACGCAATGGTCTAACTCTTAATAAAATCCATCGCGTTCTTAGATTCCGTCAAAGACCCTTTTTAAAACAGTATATCCAATTAAATACAGAACTGAGAAAAAAAGCAAATACTCCTTTCCAACAAGATCTTTTTAAATTAATGAATAACTCTGTTTTTGGAAAAACACTTGAAGACAGTGAGCGGCGCGTTGACGTCAAATTAGTAAATCAGTGGTGCGATAGCCAAAACAAAACAAAAAAGTTTACTTCTGCCAATAAATTAATCGCTAAACCGAATTTCCATAGTGCAACAGTGTTATCTGAAAATTTGGTGGCAGTACAAATGAAGCCTGAAAGAGTAATTTTGGATAAACCAATTTACGTAGGTTTCTCTGTACTTGAGCTTTCTAAAAACCATATGTACCAATTTCATTACTCTGTAATGAAACCTCACTACCAAGATCAAATTACTCTGTGCTACACTGATACTGACAGTTTTATTTACAAAATTGAGACTAAAGACTTTTATAGCGATTTAAAAAAACACTTTTTAAATTTTTTTGATACAAGCAATTATAATCCTGAAAATGAATTTCAAATATCATTACGTCACAAGAAGATTCCAGGGTTATTTAAAGATGAGTTAGGAGGAGAACTTATTACCGAGTTTGTAGGGTTACGTTCTAAACTATACTGTATCAAAACTGAGAAATCGTTTATTAAAAAGGCTAAAGGAATAAAAAAGCCTGCAGTTCAAGAGTTAACATTAAATGACTATCAGGACGTGCTGTTCAATGATAAAATAATCCGGAAAAAAAACATATTATTTAAATCTATTAAGCACGAGATCTTCACTCAAACTGTCAATAAAGTTGCTTTATCTAACAAAGACGATAAACGACATATATTATCAGACAAAATATCAACAAAAGCCTGGGGGCACAGGTCTATTTTTTAGTGCAGTACTTAGTTATGCAAGCGATCTTACCTTGAGCTGTAATTTTATTTAGTATTTAGAGCGCGCGCAGACAGAGAGCGGTCTGGAGTTCCGAGTTCCACGTTCAGAGTTCTGTGTATTGACCGCTCGAGAGTTCCGACCGCCTGCTGTGTGCGTTATCGTAAGGGACTCAGTACATTCAAAAGAACGCAGAACTCTGAACGCGGAACGCGGAACGCCAGACCGCTCTCTGTCTGAGCGCTCTTATGTACAATCGCTGCACAGACAGCGACTTTAGACATTGACTGTACCTAGAAATTAATTTGGCATAGATTCTAAAATGTTATTTGTGTACATCCGTATTTGTCGAATAAAATGTAAGATTTAATTTTTTTATAAATAAATACATTTATAAGGTCATTATTATTTGGTTTTCTTTTTTCACCTGTGTACCTATACCAGACCCCTAAAGTTCACATATGCAGAAATTATTGTTTCTTTGACGTGACCCAGATTATAGTTTGTTTTAGTTAAAATGACGTAACCAACTCCAACATCTATTGTTTAATTGTTATCTTCAAGTAAGGTTGTAAAACAATTACGCAGGTGTGTCGGTAGGTCCAAAGTATACTGTGAACAAAAAATTGAACCACTCCAGGACACGTGCCAGACTTCAGTCAGTTTTATTGTGTCTTTGTTATCTTTCCCTTTCATATTTAGCAACAAAAGAAGTTGTAAAATCCCACGTTAAGTGCATTTTCGTCATTTTACTAAAACAAACTATACACGAACATTGTCTTGCAATGTCAACTACAAAATATTAGCTGCTCTCCGTAAACAACTAATTGATCTAAATGATTACGTCGCATTGTTAACATTATTGAGTAGGATTAAAACATGTTGTTACGTGTTCTTCACAACCTTAGGTCAATCACCTCACCTACAATACCGAGTCAGCAATGACCGCGTAACGATTTGTCATCATTAACTATGTGCGGCGCGTAGTATGATTTGCTTACACATGAAATTACTATAATTATAAATAGCAGCTGTTATAGCGAGTTACCATTCTCAATTCTGCATCCATTCATAACTTAATATTCTATAAATTCGTTCCAAAGTTTTGAAAATTAACACGAGCTGAACCGGTCACGATTTGGTAAGTAAATTTATATTATATCGAATAGAGTGTATTTAGACAACCAGATGGCCTAGTGGTTAGAGAACCTGACTATGAAGCTTGAGGTCCCGGGTTCGATTCCTGAGTCGGTCAGATATTTGTATAAAAAATACGAATGTTTACTCTCGGGTCTTGGGTGTTGTGTTAAGTATGTATCTTCTATATAAGTATGTTTATCCGTTGTCTCAGTACCCATAACACAAGCTTTGCTTAGCTTACTTTGGGAGTAGATCAATTGGTGTGAATGTCCTGTGATATTTATTTATTTAGTCGTAAATCGAAAACATCTTTGATGATATTTTTAGTCGTTATTATTGTTTATAAGCGTATAAAAACGGTATAATGTGTTGTCAAATGCAAAACAGTGCAAGCATGGTTACGTTTAATTTGATTTTGTTTTGTTTTAGAATATGGAAGGAACACAAGACACGGAAATAATATTTTCTCAATATGCACAGGATCCATTAGGATTCCCAGAAGAAGAACAAGACGAATTATTTAAAAAAGTTACAAGTGTAATAAACAAAACAAAAACGAAGTCTAATAAACAAAAATTAAGGCTAAATAAAGTAGTAAAGCGGACTGTACGAGGACATCCACCGTCGTTTGTTATAAATAATGAAGCAGCTAAGGGGAATAGACTTATTAAAATCCAAATAATTAACATAAGTGACTGCGTGCCCGATCAAAATGATGAAACCAGTGAAAACGTTCTGCTTAGTGCACAATATGTGGCGAGTGACGGATATGATGAGATAATAGACAGTACAGAAAGTGTAATAAATAAAATTTCAAAGAAGTTGTGCGGATATAGTGTGAGTTATTAACTTTATAATTGTTTATGTATAATTGTGATATGTAATAAATATAGTCAATTATTTTGTTGTTTTATTCCTTTGATTTAGTGATGCGTATACTATTTTTAGCTACAGGTATGAATCTTTACCATTTATTTTTTATTTTTAAACAAAAAAAACATTTAAAATGGATTAATATAAAAAATCTTTATTTGAAATAAATGGTAACTAATTTTGACTGGGTAATAAAAAACTGAATTAAACGTAAATATTTATTTTTGTACAGTAGGTATATTATTTATTACATTGGTAAATAAGTATGCAAAATATCGAAATAACATTTTTTCAGACATATAACGTTTTTTAACGCGCAAGATTTTTTATGATGTGCACAGTTGTACGATTTATTGTCGATACAATATATAGTATACAAAGATTGAAAATTTGGACAACCTTCTTCACCCATGTCTATTACAGTGCAATCAGCACACAAATTTTTAACCCATTCAATTTTTTCTAAACCTTTTACAAGTATAATCTTACGTGTCAAGTAACTATGAATAACTCTTTTAAATTCTCTGTAATCAACATATCCCTCGCGCCACAAAATGCCAAGGTTTTTCTCTATCCATTTCACATGTCTTTTTTCATTTTCGGATAAAGTAGAAAATGAATACGGAGGTTTTATTAAAAACGTTTGTGTGTATTCATTGGTACTGAACGCAAATTCTTTAATAATAAACTCATTTTTAGACGTTTTAAACCCCTGAACATCTACGAACAGATGATCTAGATTCATGATACCTTCTTTGTTAAATTGGTTAACGGTTTATACTCTATAATACTATCATTCAGAATAAGGCAATAAGCCGCTGTATTATCAGGTATATCTGTTTCACACTCTAATTCAACTCGTACATCTACTGACCCTGTTTTTAAGGTTTCGTTTTGTCTAGAACAATCGATAACAAATAGCGGAGCCTTATTTTTAAATTCTTGCGGATTCAACAAAGGTGCTTGACGGCGGTTGTAATAAGACTGCTGGAATTTAGCATACTGCTCGTATAATAAAGCAAATTTTTGACCCGAAAAACTGACATTCAAATTTTCGTAGGGAAAATAACATGAATTTAAATAAACTTTAACATCTCGCAAATTACAATGGTCGAAACGTGATACGTCATTCTCAGAAACATTTTTTCTGTTAGTTTTTAATCCAATTATAACATATCGAGGTTTTTCAACTTGAGAAGAAGTTTTAACAGCCCATGAATGTTTTGATGTTTTAGGTAAAAGAGGGTATTCGTACAAATCCCAGTTCCTAAATGCAACCTGAATAGCTCGATCTCTTTCCAAATATTTGAGCAAACTTAATCTTTCTCGATCGGAAACCTTAATGTGTGGCATGCGCCATACTATTTTAGATATAGTTATGTTATCTATATACTCATTTGTGTTCAGTTTTACGCTATTTAAATTAGTATTGGATCGTAAAAGAATAAGTTCATGCTTACAGTTAATAATAATTTTGTTATAATCCTCTGCGAAGCCAAGAATCTTATTTAAAGGTATAGATACAGAAAATGATCCATGTGAAATTTTTGTGCCATCAACGTCCCAGCCCCATAACTTTGACATCGACGATTCAAGTTCATTCATCGACACAAGAGATTTTATTGTTGTTGTGATCCCAGCGTTTTTAATTTTATCTATTTCGATCCCATTCAGCTCATATCGAATATCTTGAAATAAATGAAGTATAGGGTTATTTGTAAAAAGAACACTGGACACCTTAGCTTTTGTATCTCTGTTGAATACTTCTATAGTACCCTCTATGTATATAGTACTCGCTGATGGTAATACGTATAGATCTTGTTGGTTGATAGGTATACGGATTTCATCATTTAAATTGAAACTTGTAACGTACGGTTTATACGAATGATATTCAAAACTTTCAATCGTATTATCAAAGCTAAAGGGGTCTGATAAGTTTAGTATACTCATTTTAATAAACCTATGTTTTTTAAAAATTGTTTGTTATCCTTTGTAAGTTGTCCTTTAGGTCTTCTTTTCTTGATAGCACAATGAGTACTAACTGTTTTGCTGTTGGAAGCCGTACTTTTATTAAAGTCTATCATTTTTTTCTAAGATGTAAATATATCTGAATCTCTTCACCACGTAAATTCACTAAATTATCGTTTATATCCAGTATTCTTATTTTAAGAGAGTTTAAGCTATTTTGAGTAACAGGAAAATATATAACATTTTTAGGTGTTTCTATAATCCGGTAACCGGGCGGCACATTAGGCACAAATTCATGAATTATATGACTAGGTTTTCCGTTTATAAATGACCCGCTCACGATGTCACATTCGACTCGCACTATAGTTGTAGACAGAATGGACACAGGAAAAGGGGACTCTGTTAATATATTCGCCTGAACTGTTTCTTCTCCAAAACCAAGTAACTTACCAATCGAATTTGGTTTTTTAAAATAGATGTTTTTGGAGCATAGAATAGATGTTTTTAAGGTATTATTATTGCATGTCAATGTAAAAGTGCATCCTTGGAGGTGTCTTTTAAGATAATCGTCAAGATCTTGAAGTTCATATGACCCTTCAGGAATTTCTACTACTTCGTTATCACCATAATAAAACTTATTATTTCTATTGTCTATATTAGGTATCGAGTTAAATGTTGACATGTATAGCAACCCGCATTCATATTCACCATCTAATTGTAGAGCTGACGAGTGATTCGTAATCAGGGTAGAGGAGGATCCCGTTATGGACAAAGTGAAAGTCATCGTGAGAATGAGAAGCTATTTATTGATCAGAGATATTTAAACGGTTATTCCAATATTTTTTTAAATACTTTAAACATAAATGACCGCAATTAACAGTATTAAATTTTTGATAGACATTATAATTGTATGAAATATTATGATTTTTCAAATACTTTATTAATTCTAGCGGCGGTGGAAGATCACCATAACTATTGAAATATTCACAGTGATTATTATCTTTGACATAGGCTACCCAGTGTGTCCCTTGGTTTTTAGAACTATCTAAATTTACGATTGCACATTCTACTCTTTTTGGACGCTTGGGTAATTTGTCTCTCATGTAAACACCGCGAAAATAAGGAATATCTGTTGAATGTGTTAAAATATCGACATTTGTAAGAGCACGTCTGGGTAGCCTTTTATTTAGTTTTTTGAACGTTTTAAACATAAACCCTTTCCATTTCTATACTGTTTAATGTATAACCCTTTACCTAATGCAATTGATTCCATCGTTTTGTTATGACGTTCTGATTCGGATAAGCTTTTTTTTGCAGCTTTGTAATCACCAACAGCTTTAGCGATCCCAGCAGCTCCTCCTGCTAATGAACCTAGCGCAGAAAGTCCCGCGAAAATAGGTATTAGCGGCAATATACCTCCAGTTTTAGGAATCGGTATTAATCGAGGAACTCGCATTTTACTCGTATTGTTATTAAAAATACTTTACTAGCTGCCACAAAAGCTCTGCTGATTGGAGTGCCTTCTTTTTTAGATTTGTTTTTTTTTTAATTCGGTGCGTATCTTAGAAACAAAATGTTTAAATGACTTTATCCCTGCACCAGCTTTCATTTTGGATTTCATCACTTTGCTAACTAACCACGACGCAAGTTTTTCTCCTTTTCCAACACCTTTTGATTTCAATCTTTGTTTGGCCATTTTATAAAGTTCCAAATCTGCACGGTGTCGATCTGTTAGGTTAGAATATTTATCATATGCTATATCGTGTTGCATGCACGCGTTGTCTAATTCATTAACTCCTTTATCACCTCTTTGCAACCGTTTATGCAATTTTGTACCTGGTCCACAATAATTGTAGCCAGGTAAGTGCAGTTCAAACGGTAAGTGATTAATTATACTGTTTAGTAGTCCTCTTCCTTTCATATCCTTTAAGTGAATGACTTCACGCGAGAAAGTTTTTAAATATATTTATACAATAGCATTTCTATCAATCCAACTATTTTCGCTATCGTTAAGGCCTAACCACTTAACATACAATTTTTTCCCTCTTTTTTTGATCACTTTTTCTATGAGGTAAACGTCTGGATACTTAGTTTTTTGCAATTCTTGCTCGTAAAACGTTCCGAGTATAGTGTTTTTTCGTTGATCTTCAATATGATAAGTAACAGGACGAGTGTGATTCACCGTTTTAATAGTAAAAAGCTCAGTTGACCAATTAGGCGTATAACCTTTATGAAAGAGGCTTTTGTACTTGCTTATACGCACACGATCTCCTACATTAAACTTATTTAATTTAAAACGTTGATTGCTTTGTGTTTTATCAATATTTTTCTTTACTTCGACTTCGTTGCTAAAATTAACATCATCTGGTCTAAATTTTGTTGTCCGGTGCACAGTTTGATTATAAGATAGTACTATATTGTCTAAAGGTTTTCCAAACCATTCGTAATTTCCAATGTAACTGAAATATTTGTAAAGTTTGTTCTTGAGCGTCTTTATCACCCTTTCAACAATAGAAGCCTTTTTAATCGAATACGTGGAATAATGATTTATTTTTAAGGATTTCACATAACGATCGAATTGATCATTGTAAAATTCTTTTCCAAAGTCTGTCTGTAAATTTCTAGGTATTCGTTTTGATGATTTGACAATTAGTTCAAATGCATTTTTTACTTCCGTTTTAGTTTTAGATTTTGTAGGAATACACCACGTGTACTTTGAAAAAGTGTCAATAACAACTAAAATGTATTTGTATCCCTTATTAACCGTTTGTAAATTCTGTAAGTCAATCAAATCTGCTTGCCACAAATCGTCAATTCCTTTTAATACGACTGCGCGACGCATAAAATTTTTTCTAGCCGCTCTATGGATTTCGTTCACGACTTGATTTTTTGCCATAATTTAAATTATTTAAAATACCTTCTATGTCCTCTTTTGTATAAAAGTTTATTCTTAACTGATTAAAAAGCTGGAGGATTTGAGAATTTATAATTTCAAATATAGAATCAAGATGCTTTTTATCATAAATTTTCTGAGCGAGCTGATCGACATACTGCTTATTAGCCGCATCATCAGGGGACGATGGATCCGCTACGCCCTTTAATCTTGACGATTGTAAATCAAAATCACCATTACCTGAACGCAGCAAAGCTTTATTTTTAAATTCAAAAACTTCAGATACACGCAATCGTTTATGAACATGATGTCCGAATTTGTCTATATTCATTTTTCTTATTTATTTTCAGGCATTTATAATCAAATTCGAGCTTCGACTGATGATCAAAGTAAAATGAACGATTTATATATCATTAATTAACCAAGCCAGCTTCGCGCAGCTCTTCAACAATAGATATGATTTCATTGTCTAATCCGGTGTTGCCGGCATCACGAGAAGCTATGAGTAATTTTAATCATTCAACTAATTCGTTTGGGTTATCCCAATATACATATGACACATCTCTTTTAACTTTTTTCATTGTTGGTAGCCCTTTGCCTTGAGTACTACTTCCGTCGCTTATTAAACGTTCTTTACATAATTTGAAAAGCGGTTTTATAATGTACAAATATTTTTTACCTTTGTTGCTTTTTATTGGTTTATTTGGATCAAAATCACGTCTGTGGGCGTTCGTTTCTTGTAACAACATTTTATAATAACGTTTATCCTCTTCAGTTATAATACCTAAATCTGGCAATTTTTCAAATAACAAATTATATAAACCCGGTGTTAAATTGTAACTATTCCCGTTTACTTTGAGTATTTTGTCTTTAACAGAAATTGAATTAGATCCTAGCATTAATTTGTCACGCTCTGTTCGTACGCCGAAAGGAATGTTTGACTCGCTGTTATATTGCTTTTGCCATGCAGGGTCTTCGCGAGGAGATGCATACGAATCAGACGTCTTAAATGATGCATTAGCTGTTGAATTAAGCTCAACACTGTTATCACTTTCACATGACTTGCTATCATCATCTTGACTGTACTCATCTTCGTTTGAACCAAATTCAGAAGATTTTGGTATTATAGTTTGATTATTAATACTACTTCTCTTTTCAGTAGTAGGACTAAATTTTAATGTTTTTACTGACTTTTTCCACTTAAACAAATCTTCATTTAAATCAGTATCGTCGGTGTTAAAGTAATTATTACTATTATCGTTATTTTTTACTATTTCACTAAGCGGTTCTGTTATTGGTTTCAAGACTGATTCCAACATAATATTATCGTTAGTTTTCATATCACGAAGCAGTTTAACTTTCTTTTTGACTGTCTCAGCCGACTGAATTACTTTTTCTTTTAAAGTTTTCTCTTCATTTATTTTAGGAGCCATGTCCGTTCTTGATGGTATCATATCAATCAATAAATTGTTCTTCAAAATGGAACTCATTAAGTATTACAGTTAATCCAAAACGATAAATGTATCAAATCCCATTCTATAACAACCTGTATTTCTGGCACAATCCTTGTTTATTACTAAGTAGTTAAAAGGGAGACTCCATATTTTTGCACACATTTCTTGAAACTGTGACCAGGACATATCAGACCCAACATGTTCATCATATACATGACGTAAATTAACACCATCTTGTTTAAACAGAATTATTAAATTAGCGTTGTCCCTTATTAATTGTTTAGGTATTTTACTGTAAGTTTGATTCAAATAGAAGCTATCAATATTTTTATGTCTTCCCATTGCAAAATAATCCCTTATATTGTTTTGATTTTCGCAAGCAACATCATCAAAGATGAAAATTGAATTATTCTCAGCTTCATGAGGGCTTAGTATTTCATCGTTTTCGCGATATTTTTGAAATTTTACTGATGGAACCAACATCAATACTTTTTCTAACAACTGGTACATAGGTTGAAAAAGTGTTTTTGAATACACATATACATTTTGGAAACGTAGTCCTCGTTCATGCAGTAAAAGCGCTACAGTTAAATTCGTTTTTCCACAATTAGATGGACCGCAAATAATACAGCGAATTGTATCAGGTAAAAGTTCACCATGACGAAAACTACGATTGTTGCGATCTGAATAAACAACATCCAACTGCAAGCTCTGAGGTTGTTTTATAAATTTCATACTTCTTTAAGATCAATTCAATCAATGCGCGTGTTACAAGCATGAAAGGTTTTTTCAAAATGAGCATAGAAGCAAAGATGATTCATGATATAAGCTTGACATAAGATCCCTTGTATCAAAAAGTACTCCCAAAACTGAACGAGAGCAAACAATTATGGATTCAGGATTTCAATGTTCAAAAATGAACGGTGGTGTGATTAGCAATGCGATTGCGATCGAACGAAAGCTCGACCAGTATGCCCAAAGCGATCGGATCAATTTTTGATTCACGATTTCAATTTTCAAAACAACGTTTGATGTGATTCTTTTATTTTGGGCAGGCTACCTCCACCGCAAGGTGGGGGGTAGAATGCCCAATATATTATTACTAATATGCACATCATTTTCTATTGAGACCTTATGTTACGTTATGTTAGGTTCTAATTTGAACAAGTTAGTTTTACTTGTACACCTTAGAATCGGTAATACGTCATACGTGCTAACTTTGTTGCTTTAGAATTAAAACCCGATATGACATCTTAATATTTTCATTGTATTTTAAACGTTGAATCATTAATTCTAGGTTCGTTTTACGATTTACAATTTCACTAGGCACTCGACTGTTCTGCATCGCGCTTTCGAAGTTTTTAACATTCGTTCATATAAATAGAACTTGACTTGATATGTCTTTCGGGAAATTCACACTACTCCGACCGGTAGCTGTGGAGGACCTGTAGAGTACACGCTGTGGCGCTGGCCACGTCTCAGTGTGGAAATACCTATCGAACGAATATTGAAATGGAAAATCCAACACTAGGTCGGTAGTGCTCTGGTACGCTGCACTTTCACGTCAAAGGGTCTGGCCAACTCTGCGATGTGATTGTGTGGTGTTCAAACATCATTCCAACTAGCCAAGTAGTCATCATGCGATTGAGCACCACCGATGAAGAGGCTAGGACGGTTTGAGACCTCTGTGTCCCTCGAGTGCAGAACGCGCGCTGTACTCGTTGTGTTAAGCTTTTGTTTTTTTCTGTCATAACTCCTAACACTTCTTAAATAAACTAACAACCGAGAATTTTCATTAAGTCAAAGACAAGTTATTAATGTCAATCAAAAATAATCACCAAAAATTTTCGTACCGTGAAAGATGGTGTTTTAAATCAGATAAACTCGACTGAGAGTTTTAAGTCACTAAAAACCGATTGAGAGTTCTAGATCACCAAAACCGATTGCGAGTTCTAGATCATCAAACCCTTTAGGGAGTTCTAAATCACTTGAAGTTCTAGATCATCAAACCCTTTTCGGAGTTCTAAATCACTTGAAGTTCTAGATCATCAAACCCTTTTGGGAGTTCTAAATCACTTGAAAAGTGATTTAGAACTCCCAATAAACACCTACTCTGGTCATATCAGATTTGCAATAGGTTTCCTTGTAAAGCTTAGTTTTTATTTGGGAACAAATTAGGATTGGTCAGATTTATAGTAAGTAAATAAAAGAATGAGGCATGTCCTGCCTAAAACCCGATAGATTCAGACTTATGTTATTCAGACCATTTCATTCAGAAATTAACGAACCGCACATTTTATTTCTCCAGAAATAGACTTTAACTGAAAGTGATTTATTCATAACGTGTATCCAATTTAAATCTGGTCTGTCTCACCTAAGACTACTTTTAGATTGTTTCTAAGACTGACTATAATGTTAATTAAAGAGGTTGATTATTGCTAAGAATGTATACACTACTCAAAAGAAAATAAGGGCCAGTTAGTTTCATCGGTAAAATAAAAATAAAAATAGTTTTTGTTTTTACCTGAAAACAGTAAATGCAATAGAAAAAGGTAGGTAGTACTGTATTGGATTATATTAAAGATACCATAATTTAAATAATAAAATAGTACAAATACAAAACTTTATTCGTATTTAAAAGTAACCTAAGAAAATCTAGTGGCCCCTGTTTTCTTTTGAGTAGTATATACATATTATATTTAAAAAAGAGTCATCATTCATTCATCATTTCAGCCGAAAGACGTCCACTGCTGAACATAGGCCTCCCCAAGGCTCGCCAAACAGATCGGCCCTGCGCCATCCGCATCCAATGCGTTCCCGCTACCTTCACCAGGTCGTCGCTCCATCTTGTTGGAGGCCTACCTACACCGCGTCTTCCGGTCCGCGGACGCCACTCGAGAACCTTTCGGCCCCATCGAACGTCAGTTCTACGGGCGATGTGCCCTGCCCACTGCCACTTAAGTCTAGCGATTCTTCGAGCTATGTCCGTGACTTTAGTTCTTGCGCGGATTTCATCATTTCTAATGCGGTCCCGCAGAGAAACTCCAAGCATAGCCCTCTCCATCGCCCTCTGAGTGACCTTGAGCTTCCTTATAAGACCCATCGTTAGCGGCCACGTCTCAGTGCCATAAGTCATCACTGGCAACACACACTGGTCAAAGACTTTTGACTTGAGACACTGCGGTATATCGGATGACAAGATATTGCGGAGCTTTCCGAACGCTACCCATCCGAGTCTAATTCGTCGATTGACCTCTTTCTCGAAGTTGCACCTACCCAATTGGATTGTATGTCCCAGATAGATATAAAAAAGAGTTGAGGAACATTTTTTTTATTTTTTTTTTATATATCGCAACGATATTATTTTTGTTTTCTTTATGTTTAAAGCAGAGAAAAGCTTGGTACAAAATGCAAGCATACCAATTTTATTTTGTAGCACGTTTTGTCGCCCACTCTTTATAATTTTTAGTATATTTTTCAAATTCGCCTAAAGGCGTTAGGTATACTACTAATTTGTTTTATATACCTACTTGAGTATTTTTCACAAGACTGTCTATAAGTAGGTACTTACATACCTATAATTATTAATAGAGAAGGTTGGTTATTGTTAAAGTTTAAGAACATTTTATTTTATCTTGGCATATGATCTCATAAATATTTTTCTAAAATAAAACAATTAAAACTGATTATCTTGAGTCTATTATTCAATTTTGCATCCCGACGTTTCGAGTCCTTTACACCAATCTTTGCCACAGGTACGGACGTTCCTACCTATACTAAGTCTACGGAGTGGTTATGATTGAAACATTGTTATAATTGAAACAAGCAATTTTGTATGAAAAATTTATATGCTTTTTCCACTTCAATTCTATATTGTTTTATTTACTATTGAATCATAACTACTTTGATTAAGTTAAATATATAAGGTAGCAGCAACAAAGACAGCTAAAACTCTTATACTTTTTTTTTTATGCGCGTTTTTTAATCGAGATTTTCAGAAAGTCATAAATTGAAAAATATTTATGTTACGCATGCGAAATTTTGATGAGCTCATCGTATATTATGGTAGCTGTTGACGACGCCGCTCTGCATCTGTAAAACATAGAACCTAACATAATTAGTATTTTTAAAAACACGTTATTTGTATATTATATACTTACCCGCATTATTTGTTCCATATGTTTATATGTATTTGTGAAATAAACGATGTACGTACGGGTGACGCGCATGTGTGTGTGACCAAGGCGCAAGCATTAGTTTCGCATTAAAAATGCACTTCAGTTGACCTCTGATCGCCGTCGCTAAACACCCGCATGTCAATTGCCCCTAAAACGTCATCAATACGAGTCGAATTGTTGTCTCTTCTTTGCCGCTTAACACCAGCACCGACACCCAGCGCTTACAAGTTTGGTCCTTCAGCCTGGATCGTCGAGGATTACGAAGTTGAAGACAGCCGACGACTACCGCAAAATGTTTGCACGCACACCGCCGCGCATGAACGTAAAAACGCGCGGCGCTGTCGAACGAGAAAAACTGATGCAATCTGCACACGTTGATGATGATGGCAGTGATGCACGCTCGCTAAGAGTAAGATCAGAAATAGTGGATCCAAATATAATGAATAACGAACTGAGTAAAATTACCGAACAGCTGCCTCATAAATCAGGTAGTTTGAAACTCGAACTCGGTGTTTTTAAATCCGTTCCATCGAAGAAAAGCTCCAATAGATCTTCATTGTCGGCACGCAGAAAGCAATTGGAATTGGAGGCAGCTGAAGCCAGAGCTAAAATAGAAAAAGATTTAATAGATAAGAGGTTGGCTGCAGAAATAGCCGCACTAGAAAACGAGTCTTCACACGGTTCCCGTTGTAGTAAGCAAGACTCGCTCCATGCGACTTCAAATAAAGTTGAAGATTGGCTAGAGAAGAGCCAGCACGAGTCACAATATCGGAACGCGGGTACCCCGCCGCCGCCGCCGCCGTCAGCGCCAGCGCTGCACGCCAGCAACGCTCCGCACAACGATATCCAACACCTAGCTCGAGCGATGGAAAACCTAGCTGTCGCTACTCATTCTTCGAACACACAGCTACTATCAAGACTAGCCACACCGAAGGACTTACCTGTTTTTTTTGGGGAACCACTCGAATGGTTGCAGTTCAAAAAGAGCTACGTCCTACGTCGAATCTACAAAGTTATGCAATTATAGTAACTGTCAAAACGTTGCCAGACTAAGTAAATGCCTTCGTGGTGAAGCGAAAGAAGCTGTGTCTTCGCTGCTCATTAGTGACGCAACGCCCAGTGTAATCATAGAAGCCCTGGAACTGCGCTTTGGACGACCTGAGCTAATTATATACAAGATCGCTTCACAATTAAAAAAGTTGCCGCCCCTACCACAAACTTATCACACCGATATAGTGATATTTGCTGTGAAAGTTAAAAATTACGTAGCAGCCGCTCAATCAATTAACTAAACCGACTATTTGAGAAGCCCAGAGTTGCTTAATACGGTAATTTCTAAGTGCCCCAGCGCGCTCATAAATAAATGGGTGGACTATTTTTACGAAAACGAAGACAACAACAAAGCCAAACTACAAATATTCGCCGAGTTTCTGCACAGAGAGGCTACAAAAGTAGCCGCAGCAGGAATCAGTCACATCCCAAGCCAATCAGATCACAGAATCTACAAAAAAACCGATGAACGCAAGATTCAAGTTCACTCTGTACTTAACAACGGCAGCGACATTTTTTTTTTTTTTTTTTTTTTTTTTTTATTAAAATAACAATAATTACAGTAGAGGTTTTTTACAAATATTCACATTGAGGTTGCTTCCAATGTAGGTGAAACGATGGTTCCCACACTAGGTCTAGCCTGTATCGTGGGGACCTTACATTCATTGCTTTAACAAAATAGCATTAAAATAGAGGGACGCGTGAACAGCAGACAACAAAAAAACTAGTTTTATTGATACATAATAATAAAAAACTAAAAAATAATTACAATTATCAGAAGACACAATGACATAAACTAGTAAAAGAATACTTCAAAATTTAAATACAAGCGATGCTACATGTGTGCGTGTGTGTGTGTGTGTGTGTGTGTGTGTGTGTGTGTGTGTGTGTGTGTGTGCGTGTGCGTCTTTGTGTGTATGTGAGTGTGTGCGTTTACGTGTGCGATTGAAGAATGGACAATCGCCTACATTGCAATTTTAAGAAGCTCTTCCGTTTCCATGTGATTCAATGCAAGTAACCACTTTCTAACAATGACCAGCATTTGTTTCATATTATACTTTTGTATGTTGCACAATTTCACAACTTTGTTATAAATATAACTATGGAGAAACTGTGGAAACCGACGCGCAAAGGGCGACCCAGTTGCGGCTTGAGGAATACGGAAAATCCTTTTTTTTAGCAAAGCGGAGTAGTCCTGGGAATTAATATTTCTGTGGTGCATTATTACAACCACCCTGCAGATAAACAGTTGGCGGACACTGAGGACCCTGCCTCAGTGTGCAGTTGATGAGTGGGGTATTGGAAAGGTTTCCTGTGCATTACCTTAAGGACCAATCTTTGTGCCCTCTCCAATCCAAGCATTGCAGTTTTACCTGCACCACCCCACACAGAAATGCCGTACCCCAAAATTGATTCACACAGGGAAACATATACAAGTCTAAGAACTCTATTATCCGCTGAATCTCGAAGGAGTCGCATGAAATACATAAGTTTTCTCACTTTCTGCGTCAGGGCAACAATATGGGGCTTGAAAGTGAGATGCTGATCCATTTCGACTCCCAGGTATCTCATACATTCGGTTCGATCAACAGACCCACAGTCACATGCCGAAACATTGCATTTAGAGTGGATTTTTAGAACTGTCCGGAGCTTGGGTTCAGAGGCCTTTGTTTTATGAAAACAGATATATTTAGTTTTCTTCAGGTTAAGGGTAAGTAGATTGTTGTCCAACCATTGTTTTAAAACGTTCATGCCAGCCTCGGCGCTCCGCAGTACATCTTTCCAGGTGTTACCGTAAAAAAGAGCTGCAGTTTCATCAGCGTAGCAAACTAAATCAGCCGTGGAGGCACAAGCGGAGAAAATGTCGTTCATGTAGATTATGAACAAAGTTGGTCCAAGCTCGCTTCCCTGTGGAACCCCAAAAGTAATTGGTAGCTCCTTGCTCAAATACTCCCCTACTCTCACACTCTGACACCTTTCAGTGAGGTAACTCTGAAACCACTGGAGAGGCAACCCCCTGATTCCATAAAATTCCAGCTTCTTGATAAGTATGGTGACAGAAACCGTGTCGAATGCCCTGGCGAGGTCAAGGAATACTCCTACACATCTTCGACCGTCATCAAGGCACGTAGCAACCTGTGTTGTTAGGTAGTTAAGCGCATCCTCAGACGATTTTTGAAGTCTGAAACCGTATTGACGGTCGGATAATAAACCAAAACGCTCAAGATAGCCGACCAGACGTCTGTTGACGATTTTCTCCAAAATTTTAGAGAAATTCACCAACAGAAATATCGGCCGGTAGTTCTCTGGGTTCCCCTTCTGTCCACATTTATGGATAGGGATCACTGTCGCTTTCTTCCACAAGCGTGGAAAGACACCGGTCGATAAGCTCAAATTGTAAATGTGAGTCAATAAGTGTTAAGTGTAAATTATGCCGCACAATAGCTCACCCTCTCACCAGTTGTAATAAATTTAAGCGGGCGCTAAGAAAGGACAGGTGGCGTATCGTGAAAATACACAATCTATGTCATAAGTGTATGTCGCCGGGCCACTGTAAGGAAACCTGCACGGCACCGCCGTGCGACGTCGACGAGTGCGTGCTACCACACCACCGCTTGCTCCACTGGCCTGTAAAGAAAAAAGTGTCGCCTTCTCATGGAGATTCAACCGAAAATAACATTAATAATGTTACGAACTTATCGTCGTCAAGTGAAAGAAATGATTCGACAAGTGGGACAGTCACAAACACCACTATTGTTACGCCGAGTACGATTGTATTGCTAAAAACAGTGCGCGTGAACATCCATGGACCGAAAGGTGATATTAAAACGCATGAATTACTCGACGACGGAGCTACTGTATCCCTAATCTCCGCTGATCTAGCAGACTGCGTCGACTTAAAAGGCCTGCCTGAAACTTTGAGAATCCGTGGTGCGTGGAACTCTGACATTGTGTGCTACAGTGAAATTGTGAACTTTAGACTTTCAAACAACAACAATTAGGTGTACGAAATGCGCGCGCGCAAGATAAGTGAATTGGACCTACCTATTCAAAATCTATCAAAGGTAAACGTCGATATGTACGAACATCTACGCAATTTGAAAGACTATTTGTGCTACAGTGATGTAAAACCAAAGTTATTGATCGGACAAGACAATTTTCATTTACTTCGGACATTAAAAACTATATATCGTGGTAAAAATGAACCGTGCGCAACCCTCAGTCCGCTCGGTTGGTCCGTGAGCGGAATCGTACCCGCACGCGGCCGAGCTTTAACCACTGAGCCTGAGCTCGCGTTGACTACAACGTTATGCGCGGCCGCCGCTGCTCCGGCGCCCGACTGCACCACCTGCACCCCGCTCTCCGCCGCCACCCCCGCGGACACCTCTGCCGCTCGGCGGGAGACGCACACTTGCGCAGGCGCACCTACGTACTCAACGCAACAATGGGACAGCGACGCACACACCGACGACCTAGCTAGTAAACAACTGCACGAACTCGTCCGACGGTCATTTGCTTTCGATGCGATCGGGGTGACCCTTAAGCCTCGTGTAAATAAAGACGAACTTCGCGCGATCGAGATGATTGATAAATCCGCACAATTAATCGATGAAAGATGGGAGGTCGGTCTCCCGTGAAAAATGATACGAAGATGCCAAATTCTTATTCGAATACATATAACCGATATTTGGGCGTCGAACGAAAAATGACATTCAAAGAAAACTACGCTTCGAGATACCTAGAACGAATAAATCATTTGTTTGAAAACGACTACGCTAGAAAGTTAATTGACGACGAAGTTTCGATGCCTCATAACCATGAATGGTACTTACCTCATTTTGGAGTCGACAACCCCAACAAAAACAAATTAAGGCTGGTGTTTGACGCTGCCGCTACCACCGCTGGCCGGTCGCTGAACGACTATCTACTACAAGGGCCTGATCTGCTGCAGTCACTGTTGGGAATCATGCTGCGATTCCGAGAGGACATGCAGGTGACATAAAGGATATGTTTTTGAGAATAAAGATACGAAAGGAAGACCAGCATGCCTTAAGATTTTTATGGCGTGAAGATAAAAATTGTGACGTTGAAAAGTTCGCCATGACGTCATTGATCTTCGGCGCAAACTGCTCACCTTTTATTGCGCAGCATATTAAAAATAAAAATGCACTGAGGTTCAAAGAAGAGATGCCTGAAGCTGTGGAAGCCATTTTGAAATCTCACTACATGGACGATTATTTAGAAAGTGTGAACGATGAACAGACGGCTATAAAAATGATAAAAAATGTCACCGAAATTCATCGACAAGGCGGATTTCAAATAAGAAACTGGATCTGTAACAAACCGCAAGTTTTAAAATGCGCGCCAACAGAATTCGTCAGCGAAAAAGCAATAATAATGAAAACCGGCTACAATGACTTACCCGAACGAACCCTAGGACTGCTTTGGTTCCCGTCAAGCGACACTTTTGGTTTTGATTTATCGCTCAAGCGCATTCCATCAGAAATTACCACCTTTCAAAGAAATCCCACGAAGAGAGAATTATTACGCATACTTATGTCGATATTCGACATTTTCGGTTTTCTTGCACTATTTACTGTAAAGGCAAAAATTATATTGCAAAACACCTGGAAAAAAGAGATTAAATGGATGACGTCATACCTGAAAAAGAAAATGTTATATTTCGAGACTGGATTACAGCGCTGAAAAAGTTACAAAACTTACGAATACCAAGATGCGTTTTCCCCTCGTCATCAGCTGAGAGCGAGCGGGACGACGCTAACCCTACGACGCGCGGACATTACGATCCCATGAGCCAGAAAGAGACAACCATACAGTTACATGTGTTCTGCGACGCGGCTCCTACTGCATTTACTGCTGTCGCATATTGGCGTAAGGAAACAAAAACAAACGACTCGGTGTGCGTGAGTGCCTCATTCATCGCTTGCAAGTGCCGAGCATCGAATATAAACAAATATACATCTATACCTAAGCTCGAACTGCAGTCAGCTGCTATCACATGCCGACTCGCCGACACCATCGCGCGCGAAAGCCGCTTTATTCCCGATAAGAGATTCTTCTGGACTGATTCATTGATTGTGTTGCATCAGATAAAGAACGACACACGAAATTATAAAGTTTTTTGTCGCTAACCGACTTGGCGAGATTGACGATTTATCACAGTCGAACGAATGGCAGTACGTACCTAGTAAAATGAACATAGCCGATAAAGCGACGAAGTTAAATACTTACGAATAAACTGAAGAGTGCGAATGGCTCCGAGGTCCGGATTTTTTGTATACACCGCACCAAAACTGGCCGAAGTATGAACCTGAAAAGGAGGAAAAATTTGGTGATGAGATTTTACAAGTAAATACCGTATATAAAATTGAAAACCTGGACTTACCTGTTCCTGACGCGACTAAGTTTTCTTCGTGGCTTCGTTTGTGGAGATGCACAGCAAATATATTGCTATTTATTGAGAAGTGCAGAAGTCACGGCACTGCTGAACATCACCACGAAACACATGGCCCAAAGGGTTGATAGTAGACGTGCACCCAGGGGCGGACGGACGAGTACGCGTTGTTGACATAAAGACAAAGAGTGGAATACTTACTAGACCCGCCACACGCCTTGCCGTTCTCCCTAGAGCCGATGATGATTGCCCTTGACAGGCAATGGGGGGGGAGGATGTTGACGACGCCGCTCTGCATCTGTAAAACATAGAACCTAACATAATTAGTATTTTTAAAAACACGTTATTTGTATATTATATACTTACCCGCATTATTTGTTCCATTTGTTTATATGTATTTGTGAAATAAACGATGTACGTACGGGTGACGCGCATGTGTGTGTGACCAAGGCGCAAGCATTAGTTTCGCATTAAAAATGCACTTCAGTTGACCTCTGATCGCCGTCGCTAACACCCGCATGTCAATTGCCCCTAAAACGTCATCAATACGAGTCGAATTGTTGTCTCTTCTTTGTTGCTTAACACCAGCACCGACACCCAGCGCTTACAGTAGCGATGAAAAAGATTGTAACAGATGTTACTTTAATTGTGCCAAAGATATCAGGGTGTTTCAATTGACCTCACATAGTGTTTCAATTGATAGTCATGTGTTGTCAATTGAACCACTCTGCCCCATTATCTTTATTACGTTATGGTCAAATAACTATGCGTGATAGACCTTTCAAGTTCATCTTATTTAGGGACCAGATAACTAAACTTGAAACATTTTATTGTACATCTTTCTAACCATAAAAATAAAAAAGTTACAGGCGGTTAAAGTCAAATCGTTTCAATTGTCCCCGGTCTACCCTACCTATTATTCAAATTTTTTACAGTTTTTAATTTATTGTGGGTAAACGGTGTAACTGTTTAACTTCATATGGTACTTGCGCTTGTAAAACAGTGTTCTTTATATTATTGTGTCAAGTTTTTGAAGAATAAAACTATTAATTTGAAATAAAAGTTGTCAAAACGTCGAAAGTCCGAATTTCTATGTTTGACAACTTTTATATCAAGCTAACAGTTTTATTCTTAAAAAGCTTTACACAATAATATAAAGAGCACTGTTTTACAAGCGCAAGTACCATATGAAGTTAAACAGTTACAGCGTTTACCCACAATAAATTAAAACCTGTAAAAATTTTGAATTTCGCGCCTAGGGCGTGCCGTTCCACCTTAAAGAAGAAATTACTGATTTACGATATAATATTTTGGAATAGTCTGAATGTAGATACACGGTAATTATAAATAAAATAAAAACCGGCCAAGTGCGAGTCGGACTCGCGCACGAAGGGTTCCCTACAATTATCTATAAAAATCACGTTTGTTGTATGGAAGCCCCCTTAATTTTTTTTTATTTTAAGTTAATGATTTATTTTTAAAGTCAATACATAATTAAATATTCTGTGAATATTTCAAGCTTCTACCTTTTGCCGTTATCAATATCGAGCAAAAACGAGCAAAAAAATCACGTTAGTTGTATGGGAGCCTCCTTTAATATTTATTTTATTCCATTTTTTAGTATTTGTTGTTATAGCAGGAACCGAAATACATCATCTGTGAAAATTTCAACTCTAGCTATCACGGTTGCCGAGATATAGACTGGTGACAGACGGACAGACGGACGGACAGACGGACGGACGGACAGACAACGGAGCCTCAGTAATAAGGTCCCGTTTTTACCCTTTGGGTACGGAACCCTAAAAATCAGGGACGATTGACACCAATTGACCTAGTCCCAAACTAAGCAAAGCTTGTACTATGGGTACTAGGCAACGGATAAACATACTATGTAGATAAATACATACTTAAATACATAAACATCCAAGACTCGAGCACAAACATTCGTATTTTTAAAACAAATATCTGCCCCGGTCGGGAATCAAACTCGGGACCACAAGCTTCGTAGTCAGGTTCTAGAACTGCCATGTTTTTCTTTTTTTTGTCCTTATTTTTGTACAATAAAGAGTTAATATACATACATACCTACATTTCACAGAAGAATCAAAACCCCTATACTTCCCATAGATCTAAAATTTGGCATGAAGGAAGATCTTACAGTACAAGTAATTTCGTTATTTTCTTGTTACATACAAGTACAAAAGTTTGTACAAAACCCTCGGTACACGAGTCCAACTCGCACTTGACCGACTTTTTTCTATATGAACATAATTGCAATGTAAAAAATAAAATAATTAGTAGGTCTCGTAATAATTAATATTGTAATTAAGTAATTAAGACACGTACTTACCTAGTTATTCATAACACTAAAATTAAAATTTCAAGACTTTCCCAACTTTATTTCATCTATAATTAGATACTGCTTTAAATTCTTTAATAATTAACAGGTACCTAATTAACACTTAATAAAGACAATTATAATAACAATGAAAAACTTTCGTTCCAGGTTCTCATTAGTCATACCAACGCCATCTACCGTGAGAAATTGAAAATGTTCAACTTAGTGTCGCTACTCGTCGCTGCGGCGCTAGTGTCGCTCCAATGCGGATCGGAGGCCCATACACAGATAGATAATAAACAATTGGACAACGAACTCAAAGTTAATGGTAAGTCCACCTTCCTTACCCGGAGTCCACCTGACAAGTTCACCTGGGTGGACTATGGGCATTTGTTCTGACCCTTAAGGCCCATTTAGATGGTACGAGTTTCTCGCACGTTTTGGGGCGAGAAATCGTATGACATTCTCGTATGCGATAATCGTCAAGCGAGTATCGTACGAAAATGTTTACATTCATGCGAGAAATAAAAACTCGCGTACGATTATGTCATTCGATACTCGAAAGGAGATTATCGCCAGGCAATGTAGTTTACACGAGGACCTGCATTCTAGGGAGATTTTCGCTTACGATTTCTCGACCTGTCTAAACTCGTTCTCGTATGACATTTTTTCACGAACATGCGAGAATCGCACGAATCGGTTCGAACCGATTTTCAATACGAGTTTTACCAGATAACTTACGTGGTTATTTGAGTGCTAGAGACTTGAAATTTGGCATAAGTGTAGGTAAAGCATCATAGAAATGCATTTAGGGAGGATTTTTTGAAATTCCGAAGGGCTAGGAAAATATCTAATCTTTTTTTTTTTGTTTGTAGGGGTAATCTTTGAAACTACTGAGCCGGTTTAAAAAAAAATCACCAATCGTCGTCGACGTCATCATCACCATCATCTTCATCATCACCACCACCATCATCATCATCATCTTCATCACCTGCCATCACTATCATCATCAGCATTATCAACATCATCATCAGCATCATCATCATCATCATCATCGTCATCGTCGTCGTCGTCGTTGCCATCATCACCATCACCATCACCCACCATCATCATCATCATCATCATCATCATCATCATCATCATCATCATCATCATCATCATCATCATCATCAACAACATCATCATCATCATCGCCGTCGTCGTCGTCGTCACCATCACCACCACCATCATTATCATCATCACCATCACCACCATCATCACCATCACCACCACCATCATTATCATCATCACCATCACCACCATCATCACCATCACCATCACCCATTAGGTTCACTTAATTCTATCCCGCGGGAATTTTGAATTTTTACCAGGGAAAAAACAGCCTATGTCAATCACGGATAGTGTAGCTTTCTATTGGTGAAATAATTTTTAAAATTAGGCCCGAAATTGAATTCACTTAAGTATTTCTATCCCGCGGGATTTTGGCATTTTTCGGGAGAAAAAGTAGCCTTGCACTTAGTATTGAGCTTATTTTTTTTATACGCATGCGATGTCATACGATGCACTCATGACATGACGGCGACTGAAAAGCACATGAACTCGAAATACGATTCTCGTATTCAAATTTTGTTTACACGGAGACATTCAATCATTGAAGGCGAGGCGATTATCGCCCCTTCTCGTGCAATATCGTACGTGTAGTTTACATAATACTATATTTTTTCTCGTGCTACGATAATCGTATAGTCGAGGCGAGAAACTCGCACCATCTAAATAGGCCTTTTGTACACCTTTTCTTTGACGTGACAACGTCTAATAAATCGATGAACGCCAGCTGCATACACGAAAAAGGATGACGCAATGTAACGTACATGTACGGGACACTGTACGGAACATGTCCCGTACTGTACCTACAGAGCAGTGGAGGCCAGTTGCAAGAGAGCGGCGAAGGCCAGTTGCAAGTTGGGGTGCGGGTAGGGGGGTTAGGGGTGTGGCGGTTTCAAAGGGGGATGAAAATTTCATTGATTTTGCCGTAGGATGCACCGTTTTCAAGATATTTGACAAAACACCGGTTCTCGTCCGATCACCGAGGTTAAGCAACGTCGGGCGCGGTCAGTACTTGGATGGGTGACCGCCTGGTTTTTGAATGTTTTGTTATGACGTTGTCACGTTAAACTATCGTCCGTAAACCGACTTTACAGACAACCGGTTTTTTTATGGTGCGGAAAATGCGCCTAGATGCATTCGTCTCTGTTCGGGGAAACAGAGGGTATGTGAGGCTCTCCCACAAGGGGCCTACCCACTAAAAACCGCACGGATTCCATCGTTGCCATTGTGAACGCCGCGGGAGCATGAAGAGACACCACGACGCCCACTGGCCGCCCCGGGATGGGGCTCCTCTGTCGACACCGTGCAATGCGGGCTCTGCTTTGACCTTGTACACCTGGGTGGACAACGGATACTGACGTAGACCCGTGGATCACGTGGGTGGACTACGGATTCTACTGATACTTAAGCCCATTGGTGGGTCCACGGGTATTTTTTTCTGGTACAAAAACAAGTTTTCTTTTATGAAACGAGGAAAATGAGCCTAGTTCTCTCTGAGAGCCAGAAGGTTCCTAGCGTTCTTAGTCCACACAGGGCCCGCTTGGAAACTACAATAACTCTTGCCCAAGATAAAACTGCGGCGCTTTGTGAATAGAAACAAATTCAGTACATATTGTATTAAAGAACCGCCGGCCTGAACGATGCAGAGTAGGTCCAAATGACTTAGACTTACAGATTCGTCGCGACGTGAAATCTACTTACAATTTCAAATAACGCTTTTTCATACCTATTTCTCACCAGCTGCGGCTTTTGAAATTCAAATGGAGAATTTCAGAGTATTCACTGTATCGTTTTGAATTTGGCCTGGGCTTTAATTATACGTATGAATGGGCCTCAATTAATATACCTCGGTTTTTGAAACACAGATTTGAATGGAGTACCTACTTAACATAATCATTCTAGTATTACAGTGTTTCCAGACAACTCTGACATCGGTGCTTTTAAGAAAAGGGTTTATACTTGCCACTGTCAGGGTAGTGCAGGTGAGACCCTAGGGGTTTAGTTTGAGTAAAACAAAATGAAGGTTTAAGACGTATATTTGCCCCTAGGGCTTAACTGACAGAAAATTTATATCTCGAGGGTCGCGGATTCGAGAGTTGAGTGGGAAAGCGCTTCTTGGCAAGGCTTCCCTGGATTAGGGTCCGAAGAGTAGACTGCCGGTGCTGGTAGAAGGCTGGAGGCAGGTAGTGGCTCCAGGGTCAGCAAGCAGCAGGAGTTAGCCTTGCCGTAGAAGTAAGGAAAGGTCTTCGGTTCCAGGCACCCAACCGAAGAAATAGAACAGGAGAAGATGTGCGGATGTTGGAGTTGGTACCTGTGACGTATTTGTCAATAATATAAAACGGTGGCGGGTAAGTTTAGTTTTTACATGAATACATCAGTCAGTCGATAGCCTGCGCCTTTCATTGACGTCACACTGGCGACGAGTCCGGATCAGATTACCGTTTTTTTTTTTGTGTTTCGCGATTAATTAAATCGTAATAATGCCAATCGGAAAATTGGAACCATTTAATTTAAGCTCCAAGCAGTGGCCGGCCTATATCCGTCGCGTTAATCAGTACATCACGTTAAACGAGATAAAAGAGGAATTGAAGGTGGCTATGTTAATAACGGTGGTTGGCGAAGCCACCTACGCGTTAATGTGTGATTTGTGCGCGCCAGATTTTCCGGAAAACAAATCGTACAGTGTCTTAGTGCAGTTAGTGACCGATCATCTAGAGCCGCAGCGGTCGGAGATCGCTGAGCGCCACATATTTAGACAGCGCCGGCAGCGAACAAACGAGTCGTTAACGGAATACCTACAAGCCCTTAAACATCTAGCGAGTACATGCAACTTCAATACGTGTGAAAAATGCTCCACACTAGAAGATAATTTGAGGGATCAATTCGTCTCGGGACTAGCAAACGACACAATGCGATCTAGAATATTCGCCGAAAAGAAAATAAAATACAAAGAGGCGGTAGAACTAGCCCTGGCTCTGGAGGCCGCGGAAAAACACGCGGAGGTGAGCGGCACTTCGGGAGCGGCGGCGGCAGCGACAGACTCGCGAACAACGGAGGCGGGCGCGAGGCGCCGCGGCTGGGGCGCTGGGCTGGGGCCGGCGGGTCGGGCGCGGGCGAGGGCCTGCACTATGCGCTATGCACTATACTAGTAGATCGAAGCTGCATTGTTTACAAATATAGGATTGTTATTCCGGATAGCTTACGCAAAAAGGTACTACTAGAAATCCATCAGGGGCATCTAGGTATGAACAAAATGAAAAGTTTATCGCGTAGCTATGTTTACTGGCCAGGCCTAGACCGCGACATAGAGGAGTTGTGCCGTGCGTGCGAGGCGTGCCGCGCCGTGCGGGACGCGCCGCCGCGCGCCGCGCTGCACCCGTGGGAGTTCCCGCTGCACCCGTGGCAGCGCCTCCACGCCGACTTCGCGGACTGCGCGGGGGCGCGTTACCTCATTTTGGTGGACGCGCACTCGAAGTGGATTGAGGCGGTACCGATGCGGGGCACGGATGCGAAGTCAACGATCGGCGTGTTGCGAACGATTTTTGCGCGTTTTGGTTCGCCTTCGCAGCTTGTGACCGATAATGGACCACCTTTTACATCTCACGAATTTAACGAATATTGTATTAAGAACTGTATTAAACATGTCACTTCGGCCCCTTACAGACCACAAGCTAATGGCGCCGCAGAAAACGCAGTAAAAACAATAAAAAAATCGATTAAACGCGCATTACACGATGGGGAAGATGTAAACGCGGCACTAAATAAATTCCTTTTTCAATGTCGGAACTGTGAGCATGCGACGACGGGTGTTTCACCGGCCGTGGCGCTGCTGGGACGGCGCCTGCGCAGTCGGCTGGACGCGCTGCGGCCGGATACGGCTGCCGTCGTACGCGCCGGGCAAGAGCGGAAAGTTGCACGTTCACAGGGTATCGACCGTCAGTTCCGAGTGGGAGACGCGGTTTTGGCTCGCGACTATACGGCGAGAGGGGACAAGTGGACTGAAGGGAAAATTGTAAAAATCACAGGTCCACTCTCGTATAAGGTTGATGTAGGACAGAAATCAGAATGGAATAGACACGTAGATCAACTTATTTCGGTTGATGGTAAAAATAGATATTCACTTTCGCGTTTGAGTACGGTACCCGAGGGAGAAGTTAACGATTCTGTCGATAAGGAGGCTGTCGGTGACAGGTTTGAAGATGCGGAGGGCGGCGCGGACGCAGAGGCTGGTGGGGCGGAGAACCCGGCGCCGGCGCCGGAACCACGCTCGCCGGGCACCCCGCCCTCGCCCGCGCCGGACGCCGCATCTGCTCGGGCACTGCGTGCATTCAACCGAGCTAAACGTAATGTTATGAGCTGGCTATCATAACATAAATTTTTTATAATTACTTTATCACACTTGGTAACTTAGTGTAAGTTAAAAACTTGTATTTCAATATTTAGAAGGGAGAAAATGTGACGTATTTGTCAATAATATAAAACGGTGGCGGGTAAGTTTAGTTTTTACATGAAAACATCAGTCAGTCGATAGCCTGCGCCTTTCATTGACGTCACAGTACCAAGTTCCAACCCGTGCTGTGCCGCCCAAATTTGGGCAGAGTGACACTGAATTTAATTTTTTAAAATATTGAAAAAATTACTGGTCGTTTCCCTTTTTTTTTTGGAGAGTATGTGATTTGCAGAATCGGTAACAGACCAGTGACTGACTCTTTGACTTGTTGTTATTTCGGACGGTGGTAATCATTTCCTCTGCATTTGAACTCTGCAGTCGGAGGCTCGAAGACAACCAGGAGAATGAATTAAAACTAATTTAAATAAAATGATAACTATTCTTCAAACATCTTAAATCCTAAATGACGATAGTTCGAACAATAATCTTAATTGGGTAAACGCGAAAAACGTTCTGCCGATGCGTCGCCTCACGTACTGGTAGCTGGCGTAGGCTAGTTTTCAATGGCAGGCTGCTATGTATATAATTTATTGAATCAGGCGTTACTTTGCGGAGGTCCATATTAATGAACTAAAACAATTACTTTGCTCACCCGCGACCTTACAATAGCTGCGTTTTACCTACCAATAAAACGCATATTAAATACTTACCTTATTCGAAGCTTAATTTAAATTGAGATAGGCATTTATCATTTCCCGCATGTTTCTGTCCCTTTCTAACTTAATATCTCCCTCTCTATCGCACTCCCCCTCCTTTTTCCATCACACCACCACTATGCAGTAGCCTGGCTTAGAGAAATCCAGGCGCGCTCTGGTTCATTGGTACACCAGGCAGGAATTACTGTAAGCTTCGAATAAGGTAAGTATTTAATATGCGTTTTATTGGTAGGTAAAACGCAGCTATTTAATCACTTGACCGTTATTCGAAGCTTAATTTAAATTGAGACATGTTTGTTATCGCCTGGTGGTGTGTGATGGAACGCCAATGTGATGGTACTTCCTATAAGTTACAGAAGTATTGATATGATACCTTTATTTCACAGTAAGTGAAAAAAGCGGGTTTATGATGTAATTAACGACCGCTTTAGCCTAGTTGGTAGTGACCCTGCCTACGAAGCAAGAGGTCCTGGGTTCAAATCCCGGTAAGGGCATTTATTTGTGTGATGAGCACGAATATTTGTTCCTGAGTTATGGATGTTTTCTATGTATTTAAGTATTTATTTATCTATATAAGTATGTTTATCGTCGTCTAGTACCCATAGTACAAGCTTTGCTTAGTTTGGGACTAGATCGATTTGTGTAAGATTGTCCCCTAATATTTATTTATTTTATTTATTTATTTAATTAAAAACCAACATTGTCAATCAATTTATGTATTATTTCTAGTTTACTCATTGACTAAGTAAAATTGA